>CAJHQP010003190.1:0-71505 GCA_905132765.1 Moricandia arvensis | reverse complement strand
ATGAGCCCCTAGGATCCTCTTTGGTTGATGGGGATGGATAGATCCTTGCAAGAACGAATCAGGGACTCAAGTTCTTGAAGGTTTGTGGATTGAATGGTGACACAAGAGGGATGGATGATCTCTTGATACTCCTAGGCGACTGATCTGGATATGACACACCAAATAAGAAGCCCTTAGGTCTCTGGATATTACACACCAGAACTCGACAACTTCTAGAGAGAGAGAGCCGTCAAGAGATAAAAGAAACTCGTGGTTTATTGATTGCCTGAGTACAATAGGGTTAGGAGAACCCTTTAAATAAAAGAAACCCGAGAACAGGCTCTCTAGGGTTTCGAAAATAATAAAAAGGAAAACTATAGTTTAAAAATAACATAAGCTTTAAAATGTAATAAAATGTGAACTTCTGCTAGTCTTGGGCCGAGATAGAGCCTAAGTGATGTGTAAGACAAGTTGTGGCCTCGTTAAAAACCTTCCTCTGGAAAACCTCGTGGGACAAAACCAAAAGCAAGGAAAAGAGCACGCACCAAGTGTCTTGCCTAGACACTAACTCAGCTTGATGTAGAGATGGCTTGAATGGTGATCAAGACATCTCGGATCAAACCTTGTCCAAGACTTTCTTCTTGTTGTGGATGTGAAGTGAGTAATCCAACAACATTATCCTTAAGTTTCTTGACTCTGGAACGAGTCATGGGACCTTCTGGAATGGCTAGAGCATCATCACCAGGCTGCTGGTGCATTGTGGCTTCATGTGGCTCATCTATGACTCTCCATGTTCTTCTTAGTGATCCGGTCCATGATCACATCATCTAAGCTCCCTTTGTCCTCTTTGGTAAGCTGGTCCATGATCACATCATCCCCTCCCTCTTCAAAAAGATTTGTCCTCAAATCTGTTTTACCTGCAATAGAGGGGACCAAATTAGTAACATCAAAGTTTAGAATCAGGTTACACTTACCTTGCAAGCCTCTTTGATAGGCATTGTTGCTGACTGGTTCAGATATGTAGAAGGGACTGATCCGTTTGATTCCTGATTCATTACTCAAACCTGCATCAGACTCTTTGACATACAATAAGTTAGCACATAAAATTTTATCATAGAGTAAGAGCAATAGTCCAAATCCTTTTCTGCTCGGTTTTGGCTTGTATGTTGCGTCTGGAGGTGCTTCTTTGATGATGATGAAGCAAGTGACGCCTTGGTGCTTATCCTGGTCCAAATATGGTGGTTTGAACCTCATATCTTCCTCACGCTTGTAGCTTCTCCTTACACCCTTCAAAGCTTTCCTGAAATCTATACTTGGCTCTTTTGATAAAAACAAGAGTATTATATCTGTGTGAAGAGTGATAAAAGAATCATTGAAAACATGACCACTTATCTTAGCATGCTCACCTGGTCGCCATAGATAGGTTTGAGATGTTCTAAACTTAGCAAAATTCAAACAAAGCAGAGATAGGATCACCTGACTTGTAGAACCCATAACTCTTTCTCTCCTGAGAAGATTTGGATATGATTCCAAATCGACGTGATAGCCTGATGAGTTAAGTTTCTAATGCAGTTGGTTTCATGGCCTAAATCGTTTTTGTTGATGAGATATGATCTTCTGACTACTCCTATATCACAGCTGGCGACTAGACAGTTTTCAAGATTTGTTTGGTGCTTCTCCAACTTAGCCAAAGACTCATCATTGATACTCTGATCATTGTAGCTCCTCTTTTCACCTGTAACTTTCTCAGCTTCTTTTGGACAAGTCGAGTGGGTTATCAGGTCAAAGAAAGTATTATAGACAAGGATGTCTCCAGAGCACAAAACAGTATGACTCTTCCATCTATTATGCATATCAAAGAAAATATTACAGACCCAAATATCATCAAGGATAAGGTTCACACATTCAGAATCAGAGAGTTCTATGTGCAACAGGTTTATCAAAGAAAGTGTTATACACTAGAATATCCTCAAAGAACAGTCCTACACGTTTAGAATCATTTTCAGCACACAAACAATCATTCTCAAGCTCAGAGATATTTGCAGATTTCAAAATTTCAAACCTAAAATCAGAATGATGCAATTTTGGTTCATGCAACTTCCTAGGTTCTTTCAAGACATATGTGGATGCAAAACAATCATCAGTTTTCAAATCATGCCTAGGAAAATTCACAACGAAACTCTTCTCTTCAGTTCTAGCGAATGAATCACAAGGTTGTCTAAAGCAGAAATCAGTTTGTTTCAACTCAAGCTCTAAAACCTTTTCAAAGTGATCAAAGCTTTTGCTATATTTCAGAAACTGATCAAGACTCAAAACATGACCAGAAATGTTGTTTTTATTATTTTGAAAATGTTTTTGATCAAAGAGGTTTTCTGGTTCCAGTCCTTTAAAAGATCTAAGCAAGTTATCAAAAACAGAATTTGAAACACAAAAAGCTTTTACTTTGTCAAGACCAAAACGTTTTATGTCTTTAGTACTCACTTTAACACACATTATAGGCACAGAACTAACCACTTTAGCTTCCTTACAGTGCTTTTGCTGGTTATGAGACAAGGGTTTAGGAGTTGGGTTAGACTGCAAGCTGTGCTGATGTTCCAACTCTTCTCCTTGTGTTGATTGCTCTGGTTGTCTCTCTACTGATCCTTCTTTTGCAACCTGTGACACTGAAACAAGGCTACTCGGTTGTACCGGTTCAAGAAAAGTTAGCTCACCACAAGAAGTACTGAAATTAAATTCAGGCTGACGTAAGAAAAGAGAACACTCTTGTTCTGTCCTAGACTTTCCTTTTACTATAGATGTTTCTGTTTGAGCTTCTTGAATTGGTGCAGTTAAGTCTGATTGTGCAGCTCAGTCTGGTTCTTGGTGCTGTGATGAACGTCCAGAGTTGGTCCTCTTGAATTGCTTCTCCACATCCACCATTACTTGTAATAACTTCTTTTTACCTTCCTCACTGAATCAGGAATGTTTTTCTGCTTTATCTTTGCTGTAACAGGTTACTGCCTTGCTAGATGTGACTTCCTTCATTGGAGACTTTAGGGAAGTGTTGCCTTTGGATGCATACTTTTCCCTTAGTAACAACTTCAGACTCTCCCACGTGGTGATGGTTGGTTCCTTGTAGAACCTGCGATCATCTTCTTCTTGCAACCACCACTTATAAGCGTTTCCTTTGAGTTGAGAAATTGCAAAAGCTAATCTTTCCTTCTTCAATATTCTGTTGTAATGCAGCCACTTGTCCATGGTTCTTTCCCACTCTAGATAGTCACTTTTTCCTTAAAAAGCATAGAGTCGAACATGAGTAACTGGTTTATAATCAGAACAAAGATCAATTGATTTAGGAGTGAGAGAAGATTGGTGTGGTCTGCTCCATGTGTTGGCTGGTTGCTTGAAGTGTGGCTCTCCACGACCATTAGCTTGTTGGAGATCCTGTCTAAACTCCTGCCAGAGTTTATCATGGCTGATTCTCATCATCTGTTGCAGCTGAGCATTCATAGCCTTAAGTAACAGCCTTTCATCCTTAGTGAGGACTCCTTTCTGATCTCCTGCCATGGTACCAACGTTGCTTCCTCCTCAGACTCGGTCCCTAGTGCTTCCTGCACAAAAGAAAACAATATAACAAGTAAAAGGGTTCTAGGTAAACAAGATAAGCAAAAAGGAAAAAGATCAACACCAAAAAGGATAAGCTTGCTCGACAAGATAAGACAAAAGGAATAGCGGCTACGTTTAAATCAATTAGGGTTTCTGTTTGCAAGCAAAAAGGAAATTCTTCTAAAACCTTGTCTAATGCTTTATCAATTTCGAGCAGCCTAAACAACTAGTTCTTCTTCTTGTTCAATTCGATTAATAAGTTTTGCAGTTGAATCAAAAGATGAAAAGAGTAAACAAAAACTCATGCGGCTAGGGTTAAAAAAAGGAACTAGGGTTTTCTGCCTAACAAGTAAAAAGGAAAATCTCAAAATTTTTGCCTAGAACACAAATCAAACTCGAGCAGCCCTAAGACAACTTAGATCTACTTCTGTTCAAGATGATTAAGAAGATTTACTGATGAAACAAAGAGATTTAAAGAGAAAACGAAACTTCCCTAACCAAAGTTGCTCTGATACCACTTGATGCGCCCCTAGGATGCTCTTTGGTTGATGGGGATGGATAGATCCTTGCAAGAACGAATCAGGGACTCAAATTCTTGAAGGTTTGTTGATTGAATGGTGACACAATAGGGATGGATGATCTCTTGATACTCCTAGGCGACTGATCTGGATATGACACACCAAATAAGAAGCCCTTAGGTCTCTGGATATTACACACCAGAACTCGACAACTTCTAGAGAGAGAGAGCCGTCAAGAGATAAAAGAAACTCGTGGTTTATTGATTGCCTGAGTACAATAGGGTTAGGAGAACCCTTTAAATAAAAGAAACCAGAGAACAGGCTCTCTAGGGTTTCGAAAATAATAAAAAGGAAAACTATAGTTTAAAAATAACATAAGCTTTAAAATGTAATAAAATGTGAACTTCTGCTAGTCTTGGGCCGAGATAGAGCCTAAGTGATGTGTAAGACAAGTTGTGGCCTCGTTAAAAACCTTCCTCCGGAAAACCTCGTGGGACAAAAACAAAAGCAAGGAAAAGAGCACACACCAAGTGTCTTGCCTAGACACTAACTCAGCTTGATGTAGAGATGGCTTGAATGGTGATCAAGACATCTCGGATCAAACCTTGTCCAAGACTTTCTTCTTGTTGTGGATGTGAAGTGAGTAATCCAACAACATTATCCTTAAGTTTCTTGACTCTGGAACGAGTCATGGGACCTTCTAGACTGGCTAGAGCATCATCACCAGGCTGCTGGTGCATTGTGGCTTCATGTGGCTCATCTAGACTCTCCATGTTCTTCTTAGTGATCCGGTCCATGATCACATCATCTAAGCTCCCTTTGTCCTCTTTAGTAAGCTGGTCCATGATCACATCATTTAGTGTTTAGGGTTTAGGGTTTGGGGTTTAGGGTTTGGGGTTTAGGGTTTAGGGTTTAGGGTTCCGGTTTTAGGTTTTATGGTTTAGTACATGTCTCGCGATTTCTTATATCCTTAAAATCAGAAAAATCGGGTGAATTTGCATGGGACCCGCATGATTCGTTAATACTAGGAGTTATGATGGGATCTAGTGCAGGGTTTGGGTTTAGTACATGTTTCGTGATTCCTTATATCCTTAAAATCAGAAAAAATTGGGTGAAATTGAAGGGACACGCATGATTCGTTGGCATTTTTTACTTGTTAATAGTGCATGGACATTGATCGAAACATGACGAAAAACATAGAAAGACCGGTTCGCAACCATTTTAACCCTTGAAACGTTCCACAACCATTTGAGGCTCAAAACGGTTGAATTTGGGTCCGAAAAATGGTCAGGCCTTGTATCAGCCATTGATGGTTTTGTGGCCTTTCTGAAAAGGTGCTGTAGGCAATGTAGTTTCTCATGGGTCAAAAGTTATGGTTTTAACTTCAAACGCGTTTTGGACTGAAGAAACAAAAAGTGTGCAACACGAGGACTTCTCGGGAAGTCACACATCCTAGTACTACTGTAAGACCCGATCCAGCCTTCCAGGCCGCGGTCGACGCCTCACGTCGCTCAATCCTCTTCCGGACCAAACCTCTAAATTTTTCGCCCTTTATCTATATTATCGCCTGTAGGCGAGGGCTAGCTTAGATCTTAGCTCAAGACTACCTTAGTCATTCCCTTGCTTAGATCAGTTCAACTCATACGCAGCGGATTATACCAATCTAACACTTGTCCGGTCGAACCACCTCAGCCCTTGGTTAGTATTACAACTACCTTTTAGCTTAGAGATCGATTCTGAACCCAAACCAAGTCATACGATTCTGAGGTTCCATTTCCCTAATCCGTTATACCAGCATCCTAGCAAGTTACTACTTTATCCACATATTTGCTAAGTCATACCTTTGCCACATCCACGGAGCTTGTTAGCTCATCAGTCCAGCTGAATTGGTTAGCTCGTCCCCTTAGCTGAATTGGTTAGCTCATCGTCTGAGCTGAATTAGCTAGCTCATCCAGCTCCTCGAGCCGACTCACCTAAGCTAGCTAGAACCGAGCTAAGGCCAGCTGCCTCAGCTTGTTTAGCTAGCTCATCCAGATAGCTAAGCTGAACCACTTCACATGAGGTTCCATATACTCTCTTCCAGCTGATAGAGCTACAAGTTAGCTGCTCCCAGCTCCCTGCCAACTCGTCCAACTCTCTTATACCTGTATAAACATCTCCCCTTGGGTACTTAGTCATTCGACCAACCATCCCCACTGACCAAGTAACCTTTGGGAAGTCTTCAGTGGTAAATGACATGCATCTGGCTCTTCTCAGCTCATGCATCATCCTTATGCTTTGTAGAATATGATACCAAGTCCCTCTCTTGGACTAACAATACTCATCAGATCCTAAGTCAATCAACCAACCACCCCACATGACTCAGACCTGATGAGTCTTCACACATACCTAACCGGCCATGGAACCGTGTCCCATTGAACCTGATCAGTCTTGCTCTTTCAATCGATGCACCCTTTGATCAATCAGATCAGACACATTGATCCATCATCCATGAATCAGGTCGTCCTTCCTTGCCATGATCAGATCACACCTGACCTTCCCTGCATAATCACAACCAGCTCCATACTTGTGGTCCACGCCACCCAGTACCAGCCTTACCGTCAGGTACCAGTATGAAAACTAGCAGACATGTTCTATAACCACTCAAGCGCAATCAATACATAATAATCCGATAACCTAGTACACAGTTCTAGCAATTGCATGGTTATGCGCCGAAAGACCATCTTGGACCAATTCTGACCCTTTTTCAAAAGCGGTCCAAAAACTAAATAAAATTCATGAAAATTCGTGATAAATCCTAACTAGAAGGAATCCATGGTCGGATTCACCAGAAACCGCCCCGAGCCCTAAGATCCGACCCAAACAACCCAAGGACCAAAATATGGTTTTTGAGCAAATCGAGCCCAAATCGTGTCTAGTCTTTTCCAATAATTCTTATAAATCCTAAAACATCTATCCTCAATTTTTCAAGCCAAACAAACACATATAGAGTAGTTTGGGATCATGGAACTCATTTCTGGCCGATAAACTGTCCAATGGAACCAGCCTTATGCTTGGTCCATGGGAAGGCCGTTCTGATTACCAAACTCTCATAAACATACCAGGAGAGGAAGATATAAGAAGTAGACAAACAGAAATGGGCGTGATCAGAGTTCCAGAGATCATAAACCACATGTTCTCACACAATGGTCCATGCCCTTGGTTACATGATCCACACCACTGACCTTAGAGGATCGTTCCTTCTGGCCACGATCCTTCTCCTTCTCTGAACATTTTAATGTTTCTCAGACTCTGGAGGATTCTTTTGATGTCAACAAAAAGGATCAAAACTCATCAATGGGTCGTTCATAACTTTCCCACTGATCTTCCCCAAAACTGCCTCTTTGTTGTCTCCTCACCACTCTTGGTCTTTGATTGTTGATCCCAACCATGTCTCTGTATTTTCCCTTATTTACAGGATGTAGAAGGATTCTCAGGCGTGCCTCTGGGATCCACTCCAGTCGGCCTTGCCTTCCCCAAACGATTCTCCTCTTCTTCTTGCTTAATCTCCACCATATCCACCTTTAAGCAGATTTCTGTCTCTCCTTTTGTCTCTCTGTCCCACGACTTGTACCTCTGTTTTTCCTATGGAAAATGATGGCTATTTTCGTGCCCAGGGTCCTCTATATAAAGGAGAAGGCGCGGGTAACTTCCCTGGCCAAGGAGACACCATTTGGTGGGCAAATGGGCACCTTTTGGCCCATCGCACCCTTTCGGCCATAACTGCCTCTCCTTGTATCCATTCGCCTATAACTGCCATATAGAAGTTCCTAGGTGGTCCTGGACGCTTACAGAAGTCCTTGGGCCGAGCCCATACACTTCCCAAGCCATTGGCCTAATGGCCGAACCATAAGACTCAACCGGCTGACCCGACCATGGCCCGGACCGGTCCAACTGCCCGAGACCTTAACACTCCGTCTAGCTGAGATGAGCTGATCCCCAGCTGACCCAGCTGAGTGAGCTAGTCCATCCAGCTCAGGGAGCTGACACACTCTACTTGAGCTCCAAGTGAGCTCCGTCCAGCTGGTTGAGCTTCTTGTTCGCATCACCCAGCTGCGATACACTTCGTACAGCTTAATATCTTCATCTTATTCAATCCTTCTAAGTTCCTTGGTATATTTCCAAACCTAGACTTAGTTTTCTCATGACCCATTCTTATCATTCACTTCATCGAGCTTCACCTATCTGATAAAACACTGAGTGAGCTACCTCCAAGTTTCTCCTAGCTGGTCGAGCTTCTTCCGAGCTGCCCCGAGCTGGTCGAGCTTCCCCGCGGCCTCGTCCAGCCACCAGATGGTTTGTCCAGCTCCTTTGAGCTTGTTTCCTTCTACATTTGGTTAAGTCTCAATGTCCTGAAGCCCTTAAACTTTCTTTTAGGCCATGGAACACTTGTCTTTAGGTCACATGACCCGACTGGTGCGTGTCCTTGCGCCATGGTCCGTCCCTGTTATCTTACCCAGGATTGGGGACATGACAAGTCTCCCCCACTTAATAGGGATTCATCCTCGAATCCGGTCCAAGTGTATCTTCCTTAATGAACTGACGATACCACACTGGTATTCAGCCTTCAACTTCATTTCTATCTTACTGATCCCGTCCTTGATCAGCCTTCAAACAAGTCTCCCCCACTTGATAGAGATTTATCCAAAAATCTTATCAAGTGGTCCATCTGGTTTTCGCTTATGGCATCCTTACTTGGCTACTCAACCATAGTCAAGGATCCATCAACCTCCGTATAAGTAGTACCAAGTTTTAGTCTTTCCAAAAAAACCACGACTTGGCCATATTGCGATCTTAGTCCATACTAGACTAAACCGTCTCAACCTGACTTATGTCCATCACCGGACTTTGTCATATTTCGATCCTGGTCCACTCAGGACGTGATCATATTCCGGTCCTGGTCCACTCAGGGACTCGACCGTGCCTTCCAACCATAGGTCCATCTCCGAGTAGGTCGTGTCCTGATCCTTGTCCCTCACTGGACTTGATCATCTTTATCTCGATCCTAGTCAGTCCCGACTAGATCCCAAATGGATTTGATCGCATAAGTCAACCCTGGTCCCTTACTGGACTCGATTGTATACCGACCCTGGTCCCTAGCTCGACCATCTCGGCAAGAGCCATGCGGTATGGACTTTTAGATATTAGGGCCGTCCCTGGTTCCAGTTCTATTATGAAACGGGTCTGTCCTGTCAGGGGGGACTCCCTGCAGCGCCCGAAACACATCCTCAAACTCACTGACCAGCGGCATCCCGTCTGGTCGAGCTTCTTCCGAGCTGACCCGAGCTGGTCGAGCTTCCCCGCGGCCTCGTCCAGCTACCAGATGGTTTGTCCAGCTCCTTTTAGCTTGTTTCCTTCTACATTTGGTTAAGTCTCAATGTCCTGAATCCCTTAACCTTTCTTTTAGGCCATGGAACACTTGTCTTTAGGTCACATGACCTGACTGGTGCGTGTCCTTGCGCCATGGTTTGGGGACATGACAACTACTCTCGCCCAAGCAATCTTCACTACGACGTTCTGCTGGGATCCGAGACAGGGTTTAGTGTTTAAGGTTTAGGTTTTAGAGTTTAGGGTTTAGGATCAGAAAAATGGCCTAGTGTTATCACTTCCATTTATGGTTTTGTGGCCTCTCCAAAAGGGTGATGTAAGCGACGTAGTTCCTCAAGATTGAAAATTTATGGGGTTTCGAAATTGAGAAGGGTTTTGGAGAAAAAATAAATAAAAAAGTGTGCAACACGAGGAGTTCCCGGTAGGTCACAAAAATCCTAGTCCTACTCACGCCAAAGCAAGCTTCACTACGGCGTTCTTTTGGGATCCAGTTAAGGGTTAGTGTTTAGGGTTTAGGGTTTAGAGTTTTGGGTTTAGGGTTTAGGTTAGGGTTTAGGGTTTATGGTTTGGTACAAGTTTAACGATTCCTTATATCCTTAAAATCAGAAAACAATTGGGTGAAAATGAAGGGACCCGCATGATTCGTTGGCCTTTACTTGAGGTTCCATCTACTCTCTTACAGCTGATCGAGCTACAAGATAGCTGAGCCCAGCTCCCTGACAACTCGTCCAACTCTCTTATACCTGCATAAACATCTCCCCTTGGGTACTTAGTCATTCAACCAACCATCCCCACTGACCAAGTAACCTTTGGGAAGTCTTCAATGGTAAATGACATGCATCTGGCTCTTCTCAGCCCATGCATTATCCTTATGCTTTGTAGAATAAGATACCAAGTCCCTCTCTTGGACTATCAATACTCATCAGATCCTAAGTCAATCAACCAACCACCCCACATGACTCAGACCTGATGAGTCTTCACACATACCTAACCGGCCATGGAACCATGTCCCATTGAACCTGATCAGTCTTGCTCGTACAACCGATGCACCCTTTGATCAATCAGATCAGACACATTGATCCATCATCCATGAATCAGGTCGTCCTTCCTTGCCATGATCAGATCACACCTGACCTTCCCTGCATAATCACAACCAGCTCCATACTTGTGGTCCACGCCACCCAGTACCAGCCTTACCCTCAGGTACCAGTATGAAAACAAGCAGACATGTTCTATAACCAGTCAAGCGCAATCAATACATAATAATCCAATAACCTAGTACACAGTTCTAGCAATTGCATGGTTCTGCGCCGAAAGACCATCTTGGACCAATTCTGACCGTTTTTCAAAAGTGGTCCAAAAACTAAATAAATATCATGAATATTCGTGATAAATCCTAACTAGAAGGAATCCATGGTCGGATTCACCAAAAACCGCCCAAGCCCTAGGATCCGACCCAAACAGCCCAAGGACCAAAATATGGTTTTTGAGCAAATCAAGTCCAAATCATGTCTAGTCTTTTCCAATAATTCTTATAAATCCTAAAACATCTATCCTCAAGTTTTCAAGTCAAACAAACACATATAGAGTAGTTTGGGATCATGGAACTCATTTCTGGCCGATAAACTGTCCAATGGAACCAGCCTTATGCTTGGTCCATGGGAAGGCCGTTCTGATCACCAAACTCTCATAGACATAACAGGAGAGGAAGATATAAGAACTAGACAAAAAGAAATGGGCGTGATCAGAGTTCCAGAGATCATAAACCACATGTTCTCACACAATGGTCCATGCCTTTGGTTTACATGATCCACACCACTGACCTTAGAGGATCGATCCTTCTGGCCACGATCCTTCTCCTTCTCTGACCATTTTCATGTGTTCTCAGAATCTGGAGGATTCTTTTTATGTCAACAAAACGGATCAAAACTCATCAATGGGTCGTTCATAACTTTCCCACTGATCTTCCTCAAAACTGCCTCTTGGTTGTCTTCTCACCACTCTTGGTCTTTGATTGTTGATTCCGACCATGTCTCTGTATTTTTCCTTATTTCCAGGATGTAGAAGGAGTCTCAGGCGTGCCTCTGGGATCCACTCCAGTCGGCCTTGCCTTCCCCAAACGATGCTCCTCTTCTTCTTGCTTAATCTCCACCATATCCACCTTTAAGCAGGTTTCTGTCTCTCCTTTTGTCTCTCTGTCCCACGACTTGTACCTCTGTTTTTCCTATGGAAAATGATTTTTATTTTCGTTCCCAGGGTCCTATATATAAAGGATAAGGCGTGGGTAACTTCCCTGGCCAAGGAGACACCTTTTGGTGGGCAAATGGGCACCTTTTGGCTCATCGCATCCTTTCGGCCATAACTGCCTCCCCTTGTATCCATTCGCCTATAACTGCCATATAGAAGTTACTAGGTGATCCTGGACCCTTACAGAAGTCCTTGGACCGAGCCCATACACTTCCCAAGCCATTGGCCCAATGGCCGGACCGTAAGACCCAACCGTCCGACCCGACCACGGCCCGGACCGGTCCAACTGCCCGAGACCTTAACACTCCGTCTAGCTGAGATGAGCTGATCCCCAGATTACCCAGCTGAGTGAGCTAGTCCATCCAGCTCAGGGATCTGACACACTCTACTTGAGCTTCAAGTGAGCTTCGTCCAGCTGGTTGAGCTTCTTGTTCGCATCACCCAGCTGTGATACACTTAATACAACTTGATATCTTCATCTTATTCAATCCTTCTAAGTCCCTTGGTCTATTTCCAGACCTAGACTTAGTTTTCTCATGATCCATTCTTATCATTCACTTCATCGAGCTTCACCTAGACGATAAAACATTGAGTGAGCTACCTCCAAGTTTCTCCTAGCTGGTCGAGCTTCTTCCAGCTGGTCCGTGCTTTATCCGCGCATCGTCCAGCTGTCTATACTCTTGTTCAGCTCCCCTAAGCTTCCGGAGCTACCTGGAGCTTACCCGGAGCTTGGTCGAGCTGCCTTAAGCTGTCCTGAACTGTTTTGAGCTCTCCCTTACGCCTTCTAGCTGCGTTAAAGCTCATTTCCATCCTTTCCTGTTTAAGTCTCAGCTTCCTGATGCACTCAACCTACTTCCCGGACCATGATACTTCGTAGTTAGACCCTAAGGTCTTGCTGGTATGTTTTCTTGTACCATGGTCCGTCCCAACGATCCTGGCTAGGATCGGGGACAAGACACCTATACTAAAAGGTGGCTCTGGAATGCTTCAATCCAGAATGATACTAACCTTATATGTGAGATGAGAAGCTAAGAAGGAGAGGTTTTTAGTAAGTGTGAAGAAGTCATTAAATATATGGATCAATTCTGTGTATACATTGAAAGCATTTAAAACGTGAGTTACTGAATCAGAAGAAAAAGGAGAAAATGAGAAACTCAAATGATCAGGAAGAGACGAAGAGTTATGTGAAACTGAAAACGTAGATTGGTTTTTGATGTGATACGATTGTTTTTGGTATGATGTGGCTGATATAAACAATTCTATTGGTCTGAATAAAAATCTGACGTGGACACCTTTTTGTGCATCTTATTCCCCTTTTACTTTTAGTATAGGATAGATAAGCAATAACTTTTGATATGCGATGAATAAATAATAAAATATGAAACTCGAACAAGGAGTAATAAAACATTATGAATCAAACTTTTAATACTATCACATGTTCAGCAACAAATATATAATAACTAAAATGTGAACATGATCTCAACAAAGTGCTCAGACGATTATAGTTACCTCGAATGAAACAAAGCAAGTTTATTTTAGAATAAGGACAAGACAAAATCGGTGACTAAATCTTTTAACTTAAGTGATTAGAAATTGGAAATTCCAAAATGTTAAAAAGTTCGCCTTAGTTGACGTTTCTCTCTGGCACAGATTCCAAGACGTCCGTTCAGCAAACTCCTCCTCTAGAATGAAGATCTCTCGCCGGTTCAGCTCCTCATCCTCTTAAGCACGAGTCTCTCTTCAGCGCCGTCGACGTTAGACACCTCCACGAAGCTTCCCGTTCAGTACCTCTTCTCCTTTGATGGTGTCTTTTGCAGCCGCTGCTACTCCTTCCTTGCCTCATAAACCACCAGATCCAGACCTAGACGTGGTGGTTCCGGTGGATCCTCCCGAACCTCCAGTCCCCCCTGACCCTCCACATGTTCTCGTGGTCTTGCTTAACCCTTCCTCCAATCTGTTGACCCATGGTTTCCTTGGAGCTATTCCAGTTCCATATTTGATTTTGGGGTTTACTAACCTTTATAAATCTCTGGTTTTTGGTCTTATATCTTTGTTCTCTTGTGGAACATCTCAAGCGAATGTATTTTCCAGTCATGTATCATTCTATTTCTGGCCCTCTTCTATTGGTTTTTGTGAAAGTACTGAACTTGTGGCTGTAGGCCAAATAGTGTTGACTCAGATTGTTTCTAGTTTCATGGCTTCATGTGGCTTGTTAGTCGCCTTGGTGCGACCTCCTACTGCAGTATGCAGTTTACAATCCATTCATGCTTTGACGGCAGGTGCAGTGATGTTATTTCCTTTCTACTTGTGGCATATTGGGAAGAAAAAATATATTATTTGTTTCTCTATTGTGATTCGGATTTGTTGCGGCTTTCTTAGCCTAGTTTACTCCTTTAAGGAGTTTATTATCCTCTCAGTTCTTTCACTTTGTTTAAGTGATGGATTAACATGGAGTCCAGTCTCAATTGAAGTCTTCCGTTCATTTAGTTCTTTGATGAACTATTTTTCGGATGCTCAAGACTCGTCGGTAATGAAAGGATTCTCCTCCGGGTATTATGACCTTCTTGCCATTGTTGCAGAGTGTCTACCCATTTTGGCTGCACAAGTTGTAGTCATGTCTAAGCTTTGTCTACAAATGAGATTGTCAAGAACTCATTCACCTTCTTTCAGAGAGTTGGTTAACCGATGTTCATTGGATCTTACTCGCTATTCGATCCCGTATCCTCTCTTTTAATGAATTAGTTTCTAACCTTGTATTTGGTCTTGCATGTTCTATGGCAAAGATTGTAACTGGTTATGCTTTTCTATGTAACATCTCCTCCTCTTATGGAGTGTAAAACTTTTAAATCAATGACGTACTGTTTGTCCAAAAAAAATGATTAGAAATTGGAATTGGTGTGCATTATTTGACAAATAATAAATTCTTTATACAGAAATACAATAAAAAGATTTAGTTTGGAGGTCAAATATAACTCGAAGGACAAGTTTGGAGATCAAACAACAAAAAGCCTTTGAGCGGCAGAGAGTGGATCTCACGCGCACTCAACTTTCTCTCTCAAATCAACATCGCGGAGGTCACTGGCGTTCCAGTTGGTGGCAGCTGTGGATCCCCCTCTCGGCATCTGAGCAACGAGAGGGAGCAGTGTCGACGGCATCATCCGGATGTTCTTCTCTCTCCATCTCGGCGAATCAGGAGGGTTCTGTGTAGCGGAGGACCCCTAGGATAGCTCCGGCTCCTGGTGGCTAAACGGGAGTACGCTCTACTCTCCCTGTTACGAGGACGACGGGGAGGAGAGCGGAAGCCGCGTTGACAGTCATCGGGGGTTGAAGGTTTGTCCCGACGGTTGAGTTTGCGTTTGGTGTCGGAGGATCTATGGAGTGGGATGGCGGGTTCCCTTCATGTGCTTCTCTCCAGTCCGGACTCGGCTCTTCACAGCCTAGAAGGAAGGGAGGAGGCGGTTTCTCGGACTTATGAAGTAGAAGGAATCTACTGTCCTGAAGCTTGACCTTCCCTTGCAGCCTTGTACATCTCATCAATCACATTCTGTCAATAAAGGATGAGACGTCAATACAAATTTTAGGAAGCTCAAAAGCATAGAATGTAATTTAAAAATTACTTGATAATATTTGAGCAATTGAAGTCATTCAGGAGTGCATCATATTCCATGTACGGAATAGATTCCATACGTATATCGACGTTTCGCACAATGATACTTATAGGGCCTCGCATCCTCCTATCCGTTACAAGTATAAGCGTAGGAAGAGGGCTCAAGCTGTTTAAAAGACCGCAGCAATTCGAGAATAAGCCTAAGAGGAGCCGGTTCCATCTTGAGGATGTTGCTAGAGAGTGAGGAATAAGTTGCTGACGTAAGAGACAAACGCACGTGATGCAACATCTGCACATGGCTTGTTTGTTAGGGAGAGGATCCTGAGGATTACGGTTAAGTAGCGAGTAGGGGAGTACGTGTGGGTTAGCATTTGGATGATCATCATGTTCAAGGGGAGAGAGTCTCTCATTTTTGTCTTTTCTTTGTAAACGTTGGTTCATTCAATAAGAGATATCCTTTTTCAATTGTAAGTGCCTTTGTTACTCTTTTCTTATTCAACACATAACGTTGATGTCGTTGTTGATCGTTGATGTTGTCTACAAATGGGTTTTCCCCATCAGAATCATCGTTAGCTTCTTCAAAAACGGGGTTACGGTGGCGGTGCTGGCGCTGTGGTGGTGCTGCATTTGCTGCCTGCACTGCGTTTGCTGCCTGCGCTGCGTGTTCTGCGTTTGCCACAAAGGTGGCCTGGACTCCGGTCGTTTTTTCGGTCGTGGAGCATTGAACCTTAGATCGAAAACCACGAAACAAATCGTAGTTAAATTCTCTGATACCAACTGATGGAGCGGAAGTATCGATAACGCGAAGGTAACATTGAATTATGATAATGCCCGTTAACTTAGCTTTCTTAATATCTGTTGAATTCTCAAAGAATGCCCAGAAACTAAGGATTAAGAGTTGTTTAACACAAAGCTCTACGTATTTTATAAATCAAATCAAAAATGTCTCTCACAAAGCTAAGAGAACACACACACACACACACATATATATATATAACGACAGAAGTCCTAAAGCTATTATAACCGACTCTTAAACATAAAGAAAAAGGAAAGTTAAAACACATAAAGAAAAGGAATTTAGAAAACCAAAGCCCGATAGGTTAATGATGTATGCTACATCAGTAACACATTTTTTAATCATTCACTAGGATAAGATTCGCCCCTTGCGCATGATGAGGTTATTGTTTTCATTATTTTCGGACTATTAAACATTAGTTTGGTTGAATTTGGATATTAGTTAGGTTTGGGTTGTTTTTATGAGATTTTAATATTTTATTGTTGAATTAGAATTTAAATCCACAATTTTTGTATGTATTCGGTTTAAATCGTTGAGATATTTATTTATTTTTTTGCGATAAGAAAAATACAATTAGTATTTATTAGGTTTTATGTTATATGAGTTTTTGGCGATAAACAATAATAATATAACGATGTTTACTGATTATCATAATGCCTACTAATATTAAACTTACATAGATTTGAAGTGCTCTGTTTCAGCAAGGGATGGATCAAAAAAAATATTTGAACATCCTTCAACGTTTGTGAGATATCTTAAGAAACCTATAAATATCATTAATTCAGGTGACAAACAAATATTATAAATTTGATCTATAAATAGTCTATATTAATATGACTTACTTTCACCCCACTCAGTTCACCATAACTTCAATATACAAACAACAATCTTTGCAATAGATGTAAACCAGTTTTTATATAACTTCTCAGCTACAGTTACATAGGCAACACAGTTGATTTCCTCTGTCAAACACATAAGATGAAATATTTGTGATTTTATCAAATATGAACTGCTGTAAAGACAATACATAAAAAACATCACTTACTCACTATCTATCATGGAAAAATGAACTCAGATTAGACATCCATCATAAATACGGTTTGATTGCATTTAAATGAAATCTTACATGGGCCCTACATGAACCAAAGCTCCACATAGGTCTTTGTGACATATGAAAATGTAAAGCATATTATTGGACTTTAGAATTTGGTTGCTATTACAAAACTTAGAAAGAACTAAACCAAGACGACTTATTTCCACACCTGAATTATGATATAGTAACAAATGTACACAAACTTTCAACCTCGGCCTAATTGCACACAATTGAAGTTTAACAACCTACTTTCACACACGATGAAAGTTCGAAACCCGTTTCCACACATACCAAGATTAAACTTGGTTTTAATGGTTTATTATATTAACCGGTAGTAAACCCAAATGAAGATCTAATTAAACTCAACCCGGACCCTTGGAAAACCCGACCCGTTTCTCTCTCTCTCTCTCCTCTACAATCTCTTCTATCTTCTTCACTCTCTCTGCTCGTTTTTCTCTCTCTCTCCTTTGTTCTTCGTCACTCTCTCTCTTTGTGTCTTGTCTCTCTCTATCTATCTCTCTTTCTCTGCGTCTCTCTCTGTTTCTCTTCCTCCTCTCTCTCTCTCTCTCTCTCTCTCTCTCTCTCTCTGTGCGTCCCCCTCTCTGCAACTCTCTCTATGCGATTTGGAGAAAGAGAAATTAAAGAAGAAGAAGATAGCGTAAAGGGGAGAGAGAGAGAGACATAAACTGGTTTAATCTGGTTTATATTTTCTAATCGGATATTGATTGGTTCGTATTTGGTTTAATTAGGTTAAATATTGGTTAAATTAAAAAATAGAGAACACTAACCAACTTTAAACCGCTATTTGTCGGTATTGGTTCGTCCTTCAAAGTTTAGGGGGAAACGGGTTTCGAACTTTCATCGTGTGTGGAAGTAGGTTGTTAAACTTCAGTTGTGTGCAATTAGGCCGAGGTTGAAAGTTTGTGTACATTTGTTACTATATCATAGTTCTGGTGTGGAAATAGGTCGTCAACCCAAAAAACTAAGAAAACTTTTCACTCAAATATTCACTTACCAATACAAAACTTAGGATGTGATAGACCTCGGATGATGGTTTTGTAATTAGCACAACAAAGGAAGTTAAACTCTATGATAGGCTCAATATTTTCTAATATTGCATTTTAAGTGAGGATTATATGATATTTGTTCCCCGTTGTGCGTATCATTTCAGAAGCATAAGTTAGTTTAAAATCATAGATCTCAAACCAATCCTCTTTGTTAAGATGAATACTAAACGACAATTTAACATCCCATGTTATATTTGCTTCAATGGTTGTACCCTTTTATAATATATGAAACGATATCTCACAAACAATATATGAGAAACTAAATATTTTTAAACAATTAGATAATTACTCACTTTTTCATCTCCAATAACCAACCATATACTCGGTCTCATACAACCAATGGGTGGCTTCCATGATCTGATTATCTTGACACGAATTGCAAGGTGCTTTTTCCTTGGTACCAATTCAGACAAACATGTGTAGGTCGACATAAGTAAGCAAAGCTAAGATGTTTCTTTCTTCGTTATTGTAGCAAAAAAAATTAGTTTCTTAGAACTAATATACTAACAAATCAACCATATATTGATATAATTGACGTGGTGTGCAAAAGCTACCATATAATGATCGTATTTTTGGCATTTAAATGGTATTCATATTTAATGCTATACTGAATATATAAACACTGTATATTATATTAGTTTCTTAGAATTAATATACTAACCAATTAACCATATATTGATATAATTTCCATATATTGATATAATTTCCAAATATTGATATAATTGACGTGGTGTACAAAATTTACCATATAATGATTGTATTTTTGACATATAAATAATATTCATATTTAATAATATACAGAATATAGAAACACTGTTTATTATACATTATGTTTGTTATTAAGTATAGTCTTCATATATATATATATATATATATATAGATGATATATACCAGCATATTTTAAATAATTGTGTTATTCAATAACTTATGCTAAAATGTGGAAATAATGCAAAAATTATTTATATTCCATAGAAACATGCTTTTGACAATACAATCGGTCTTACAACTCTTTTTTGCATGCATACATATGCATATACTTTTGTATTATTAGTAACTGTTTGTTATATTAAATTATGTCCATGATATAGTAAGAAAAAAAATTAAAATAAAGGAGACCATAAAATGAAAAACTTCAAAAAATGTGTTAGAACAACACCACGATGGTAGGCTATTGCTTGCGATATAAAGTTGGTACAAAATTTTTTTTAATCTAAATGATGAAAGTAATAGAATCCGTATAAATAGTTTAGTTCCCAACTTATAACACACAAACTTCTGCGTATCTAAAAAGTTTCCTTATTCTTCTTGACATTGTTTGAATTGATTAATAAAAATTTGTTGGGATCAATATGACTCGGTAGATTTTGATTTTCTTGATTTTCTTCGACCTTCTTTTCGCTTGAAAATGGTGGAGATAGATATGTTAAGAATTACCCTGCAAAAGATTAACTTTGAGTATTACAATAGACCCTTTTTAAAATAGTCCGACTAATAGATTATCAGTTTTTCAACTTTTCGAACTGACTAAGTTAGATTTAATTTTCCTAATACTTATACACTTAGAGTTATGAGATGATCATAGCTTCACTCGGCAAACATCTTCACAAAACAAACACCATAACCTCCACTATAAACAAATACAACAAAAAATATTTTACACATTAAGAAACTAAAAAAGATTACAAACGATTATGAATTGTGACCATTAGCTTTCTGAAAACAACAGTCAACCGTATACTTATCATTATTTATCTTCAAATAGGTTACGGAAAATTTCCTTGTCAACCTTTTCCTTTTTATCTGAGTAGAACATGGTCTTCTCGTCACAAAATTCTCATCATAGTGTTCCTCCAAGTTAATAACGGTTGTTCCTTGGCGTTTACCAGGAGTCATGGCGTTAACTTTACCTTCCTAGGACGACCCCCCGTACAACATTAGGAAAACCTTTTGTATATGTAGCTACGTTTGCTGCCTGTGCTGCGTGTTATGCGTTTGCCGCAAAGGCGGCTTGTACTCCGGCCTGAACTCCGGTATGAATTGCGTCAGCCATTGTTCGACGGAGGTTATCATGAAAGTTTTCTTGGAAATCTTTGAGAAACTACTGGAATTGCATCTAGGCGTTTGTCGGTCATGGAGCCATTGAACCCTAGATCGAAAACCACGAAACGAATCGTAGTTAAAGTCTCTGATACCAACTGATGGAGTGGAAGTATCGATAACACGAAAATAACGTTGAATTCTGAGAATGCCCGTTAACTTAGCTTTCTTAAGATCTGTTGAATTCTCAAAGAATGCCAAAAACTAAAGATTAAGAGTTGTTTAACACAAAGTTCTAAGTTTTTTATAAATCAAATCAAAAGTGTCTTTCACAAAGCCAAGAGAATACACACATATATATAACGACAGAAGTCCTAAAGTTATTATTATAACCGACTCTTAAACATAAAGGAAAAGAAAAGTAAAAAAACATAAGAAAAAGAATTTAGAAAACCAAAGCCCAATAGATTAATAATGTATGCTACATCAATAATATTTTTTTTTAATCATTCATTGATTAATTTTGTGAATGGCATGTTCTTGGCTAAATCGTATTTTCAAAACGTGAAAAGCCTTTCTAAACCCTTTTATCACAATCATGGATCAAAACTTGCAGAAAATAAAAATGGAACCTAACCGAAAAATATCCCAACAGCTGTTTGATACCGTGGATCGGGTGAGGGAATCCGTGTTTGGCGAGAGTACTGCGATAGACAGGACCAGTGGAGGGTTTTCTATCGGTGGCTTGCTTAGCCGCTTCCACCTCGTAGATGAATTTCTTCTCTGACGTCATTTCGCTGCTCTTTCTCCCTTGCGTGACCCATCGCTATATTTGAAATCATGACGGAGTTGGCTGCTTCAAACCCTGTGGTGACAGAGACCAAATTCATGGTTAGTTTAACGGCCCACTGTATGCTCAATATTATGATTTAAAGCCCACTTCAAGGAGTCACTGATACCCATGTTCATCCTAATCGGAGCAAGAGCAGTTCCGTAGCTAATAGCAACTTATTCTATTGCCATTTGGCTTGTGTTAATCAACAATAAATTTGTGGCTAGTGTAGTCACAAATTTTATTACTAAATATTTGAATCACAATAAATAAATAAAAATATTGAAATTGTTTTAAATCACAAGATATATTATAACATGAATATATCTACTATATTAAAACAAAGTCCTATTTTTATCTACTTACAAATAGTCTATGTATGATCATTACGTAGATTTTCTATTATTTTTACTTCTACATAACTTAAATATTATTAAATATATATACTAACCTAAAATTAAGGAACTAAATAAGTAATCTATTGTTTTTAAAATATTCAATTCAATTCATATTACACTAAATTTGAATAATAATTAATTATATTTTATTTACTAATATAAAATAGTTATATATGCCTACAACTGGGTATATACGCATCAGTTTTTTTAGTTTGGATTCGGTTCGGACTTCGGATTACATATTTTATACCGAAGTTTACTTCAAATAAAAAAAATATCGTTATATAAAATTTTCATCGAAAAATTATCCGCGCTTTAGCGCGGGTTAGAGTCTAGTTTTAATTATTGTACAAGTTAGTAATTTTTCAACTTGAAAAGTAAGAACAAGACATAACAAAAAAACAAAACTAAAGCAAAAGATTTCTGTTGCCATATTGTTGGTGTGTAGACCAAAGCCCAGTTCAAAGTGCATACTGCATCAAATGGGTCTATCTTCTCGAGCACCTGCGAAAGCCCAAAAGCAAGAAATTAGGGTTTATTCTTGTGCTGTAAGGTTTTACGTTGTCTCAGATATAAGCTTTCCTATACACAAGCTTGATCACAATTTTTGATCTCTATGTACTCTCTTATTCATAGTGAAGTTTGGGAGGACAGTCTCCCACGAGACGTATCGGTTTGAGGTCGGGAACTCGTTAAAGTGGTGTGTGTTCTTATTGCTTTTGTTTAACCTCTTCATAAACAATCATAAGCAGGATAAGAACTAGCTAACGAGTAAAGGAATTAACCCTTACAAGTGGTATTAGAGCGTTCTAGGTTAAGAACAGGTCAGTGCTAAGTTGATCTCATGGGGTTTTCTAAGGAAAGCTAGGTCAGAGCTATAGAAGGTCAAGAGAACTTATCTAAAGATTTCATTGGCTGCCTCAGAATTTCTGAAAGCTGCTTTCACGGTGTACCTGAGAAGGGGAGTTTAACTGAATCAGAATCGCAAAGTCATGGAACCAATCAAGGGCAAGTTAGACTTGGAGAAGTTTGATCGCAAGGGTGATTTTGGTTTATGGAAATACAAGATGCTGTGTCAACTTGAGATCCTAGGTCTATACAAGTGCTTGATTGAGTCTAAAGCCGAAGCAAGTGAAACAGACACAGATGGTTAAGGTGTTGAGGTGAAACCTGAGCCTCTCAAGGAAGAGAAGGATCGGCGGTGCAAGAATCTTATATGTATGAGTGTGAATGACACCATACTAAGGAAGATCAGAAAGCAACCCACGACGCTGGCTGTGTGGAAAGCATTGGAAGGAGACTACCAGACCAAAACTCTGTCAAACCGGATCTACCTGAAAAAAAGATTTGCAAGTTTCAGAATGGTAAAAGATAAGAGTATTGAAGAGAATTTAAACGAGTTTCTAAAACTGGTCGATGATCTCGAGAGCCTTAACATCAATATACCTGAAGAGGATCAAGCAATCCAAATTTTATCGAGTCTTCCTTCCAAGTATGAGCAATTGGTCCATACCCTGAAATATGGAAGCGGCAAAGACACTTTAACAATCAATGATGTTATTACTTCAGAATACTCTAAATAAGTAGAACTCAAGGAAAGAGGATTGTTATCTAGGCCTAAGGCGGATGCAGAGGGTCTATATGTCGAAGCTAGGGGAAGATGAGAAAAGAAAGGCGGTTCTAATTGGAGAGGAAAGTCCAAAGGGAGGAGCAGATCTCAGTCTAAGCCTCGAAACTCTAAGAACAGCAAGGGCTATTTTGTGTGTGGAAAAGAGGACCATTGGAAGAGATATTTCCCTGACCGAAAGCAATACAAAGGTCCTGGTTCTGCAAACGTTGCTACTAAGCCACAAGCACCTATGATTCTGACAGCTAGCACCGTGTCAACTAAAAACGAATGGGTGCTGGACTCGGGGTGTACCTTCCTCATCACCCCAGACAAAGAATCATTGTTTGATTTGCAGGATTGTGAAGGAGGAACTTGATGGGAAACAATACTCAGAGTGATGTTAAGGGTATTGGTAAAGTGAAGATACTTAATCCAGATGAAACGGTGGTGATTCTCACCGATGTAAGGTATATACCTTCAATGGCGAAGAATCTTATCTCATATAGACAGCTTGAGAAAAATGGATGCTAGTATGAAGGAAAGGATTTCTCGGTGCAGTTCTATAAGGAAAATCAGAAAGTAATCTCAAGCAAGTACAAGGATGGTTTGTACTATCTTCAAGGTCAAGTTATAAAAGGAGAAGCAGCATTGGTGAGGACCTCAGTAAACTTAACTAATCGATGGCATTCAAGACTTCGACACATGAGTTTGAAATGCATGAATATCCTTGTTAACAAAGGGTATCTAAGTGAAAAGGACGTTCATTCACTAGATTTCTACGAGACGTGTGTGCTAGGAAAATCACATAAGCTAAGTTTTCCTAAGGCAAAGCACAAGAGCACTGAGATTCTGGAGTACATTCACAGTGACTTATGGGGTTCAGTGTCTAATACTGAAACGGAAGTAGGCTGCAAATATTACATCACATTCATCGATGATTTTTCTAAGAAGGTGTGGATCAGATTCTTAAGCAGTAAGGATCAGGCATTTAAGAAGTTTGCAGAGTGGAAATTATTAGTGGAGAATCAAACATGAAAGAAGATTAAGTGTTTGAGAACTGATAATGGCTTAGAATTTTGCAATAACCGATTTGATGAAATGTGCAAGAAGTTGGGGATCAAAAGGCATAAGACTTGTGCCTACACACCTCAGCAAAATGGAATGTCCGAGAGAATGAATGGGACGATCATGGATAAGGTTCGATGTATGCTATCAGAAACTGGTCTTGAGAAGAAGTTTTGGGACCATGTTGCATCTACGGCTGTTTACCTCATCAACAGATCACCAAACTCATCCATAGAGTTTAAAATTCCTGAAGAAGTCTGGACAGGCTCCAAGATAAGTTTTGATCACATCAGGAGATTTGGAAGTATCGCTTATGTGCATGTGACACAAGAGAAAACAACTCCTAGAACTGTTAAGGGCGTGTTTATGGGATATCCTACTGAAACTAAAGGGTATCGTGTCTGGCTTCCTGATGAAAGAAAATGCACCATCAGCAGTGATATAGCCCAAAACTGGACGATACACACGGATGGTACTGAGTTTCGGATGGTTTGACTGAAAGTGTAGCTGGCTGGCCGAATGATCTATCCAAGGGATCCGACTGGTTCCTGAAAAAAGTAAGGAGATTTTTATGAGTTTTGTATGATGAAACAGAAAGTAAATGATACTAAAAGAACTATGATGCAGGACTGATCAAAGTGATGAACAAGATGGATGTTGGAAGATGGAACGATATTCTAAAAGAAATAAGTGTAGAAAAAAGGATAAGAGGATGGATGATGGGATCTTGTTGCTGGACGTGTGTCTCTCTCAACAGATCAAAAGATGAATGATGATGGTATTGGCTTGCTGGACGTGTGTCTCTCTCAAGAAAATTAATGGATGGAATGGGATGAAGAATCGCCACAAGTCAATGGAAGGAGACTTGATAAGATTCGGATTGCTTCCTGGTCGGCTTCTCACAAACTAGAAAGACTTAGGGTTTTATTTGCTAGGGCAAACTGACTCATATATTAGCTAAGTTGAAAGATACACGGCTGCTTATAGGGATTTTAAATACTCGATGCAGCTTTGCCCTTCTAGGGGACTTGAAGCAAATTACATGGACCTTTCCTAGACTCTAAACAATAAGGCCTAAAACATAAATAAGCCGACTCTTGCTGGAAATAAAAAGGTTAACAAATGCCTTGGTTTATTGGACTTAAAAGAAATAAAAAGGACTTAATAATTTGCCCATAAGTCTTTAAGAATCGAAAATAAGAACCAACACAAATCAAAAACAATAAACCAGTTAGAAATCAATAATTGAAATCTTACTTGCTTACCTTAAATGGACCATGCTATTATCCATTGGAACCGAGTGAATGGGGAGTTGGGATTGGACCGAGATATCTTGAGAAAATGATCAGGCCGGTTTGGGCGAGCAATTGGAATTGAATCGGGTTGACTTGATCTTGAACCTCTCTTGGACCAGCTTCATCTTGGATCTTTAGTTGGATCATTTCTTCAATCAGCAGCTGGTTCTGGTCAGTCTGGCCACCTTGCCTTAGGATGGTTTGGAAAGCCTTGGACATTCCTTCTCTTATGACCCGAGCACCTGACCGGGTAGTTGGACCAGTCCTAATAATGGGAACCTCTATTTGGATGGCCTCATCAAGCAGAAACGTAGTGTTCGATGAAGAAAAGGTGTTTAAAGATTTTTCTGTTTCTTAGGAAGTTAAGAAAACAGAAAAGAAGAAGAGGAAACAAGTAATGTTCAGCACAGACTTTATAAGGGGACCTAGTAATCTAAACACTAACGAAGGCATGGTGTCAGCTCAGGTTGAAGATACTGCTGACCCACACGCCTCTGAGACAGAAAGTTCAGAAAATTCAGAAGATAAAAGTGAGTCTCTGGAAGGTGATACGGATCAAGAAAATTCAGAAGTTCAGAACTTGGACAACTATATCCTAGCAAGAGACAGACATAGAAGGGAAATCAGACCCCCTTCACGCTTTGATAATGCAGATTTTGTGGCTTATGCTCTTGCCAGTGCAGAGGATATTGAACAAGATGAACCGGGTTCTTATTTTGAAGCAACTAAGAGCAAGGAATGGAAGCTTTGGAAACTAGCTGCAGATGATGAGATGGAGTCTCTGAAGAAGAATGATACCTTTGAGGTTGTAAAGAAACCTGAAGGTAAGAAGATCATCGAATGTAGGTGGTTATTTAAGAAAAAGCCGAGAATACCAGAAGTTGAAAGGCCTAGACATAAAGGCAGACTGGTGGCTAAGGGCTACACCCAGGTGGAATGAGTTGATTATCATTAGATTTTTACTCTTGTGGTGAAACATGTTTCCATTCGTTTGATGCTATCAATCACAGTCAATGTTGACTTGGAGTTAGAGCAACTCGACGTCAAGACAGCATTTTTAAATGTAACACTTGATAAAGAGATATATATGTGCCAACCAGACGGTTACATTGATAAGGGGAAAGAATATTATGTGTGGAGGCTTAAGAAGTCCCTATATGGGTTAAAGCAGTCCCCAAGACAATTGAACCAGCGATTTGACAGTCTTATGATCTGTGTGTTTACTTCAAAGGTAAAGACATAAACGAGATTGTGTACCTATTGCTATATGTTGACGACATGCTAGTAGCATCTAAGGATGTCAAAGCTATTAAGAAGTTGAAGAAGAATCTTGAGAAAGAATTCAAAATGAAAGAGCTAGGTGCTGCTACTAAAATTCTTGGAATGGATATTGTCAGGGACAGAAAGGCAGGAACACTAAAGCTATCTCAGGAAGGTTACCTTAAGAAAGTACTAAAAACTTTCCGAATGGAGGATGCAAAGGTAGTTATCACTCCAGTCAGTAGTGATGCGACCTGGATCAGCATCATGGAAGAAGGTATGAAAATCAGGTACGAACCAGCTAGGCAACTAATCATAGCTTGGCTTAATGAGCTGTTTATGGGCCTTATCGGTTTGATTCATGAAGTTCTAGACCGAGAGAAGCTAATGGGATTGATACAAAATATGGAGGCTTTGTTTTAATTAAGAAATCAGTGTTTGAGATTATTCAAGAAAGGCCCAACAAGAATATACAACACATGGTCGTATAATATATCAATCTGACGGCAATTCAAAGAACGTCGACCATGCGAAAGGACTTGACCAGCCGAAGAGTCATTCGTTCCAAACCTTCCAACTTCGGTCAAGTCATCATTTCTGGTCAAGTCTTCTATGTTTAAGAGTTTGTTAGTTTCTATGTTTGATTATTCCTTTTGTATTCCAACCTTTTATATTCCATGCCTATTATATAAAGGCTTGCTTTGTATTGTTTTAAATCATTCAACTTTTTAATAAAAACTTTTCCTTTTAACTTGTTGAATCATTTGTTCTTCATTGAACATCTTATCTTTTGAGTCGTCGAAGTGTGTCATATCTTCAGGCTTAGAAGTCTAGTACTATCAAGAGACTTTCCGCACCTCTTGTGTCACCTTTCGATCCACATCCCTTGATCGTTTGTGCTTTCTAGCTCATTCGGTGCAAGGCTTATCCAATTTACTAACCTTAGAGTGATCTTCCGATTCAGGACGTATCATGTGGTATCAGAGCCACTCTGAAAGCGGTATTCAATTCTATTAACCATCATTCTCATCTATCCATTTTCTACAAAAGAAAAAAAAAGAAAAAAAAGTTTTGTTATTTCTTTTCTACAAATCTGTTGGATCATTTGGTTAGTATGTGTTCAATTTTTTTTCTTTCTTCGGAAAGCAAGATTTGAGGACAAATCTTTTTGAAGAGGAGGAGTATGATGCGACCTTGGGCTGATATATGAAGTTTTGGGCATAGAGAGCAATGAAATATCCAATGGATATATTATATATATGGTCCAACCCATTTTGGAGGTGTTACAAGTCCAAAAATGGCCCAAAATACTTGCTTTATTTTCTGGTCAAAAAGAGTGACGAATTTTAAAGATCAAGAGTCAAAATGTGCAAGCTTTCCAACTTCTAGTCAAGTCTTCTTTGTTTATTAGTTTTCTAGTTTCAAGGATTGACTAGCCCTTTTGTATTCCAACCTTTCATGTACTCCTTGCCTATTATATAAAGGCCATTTGATCAATGAAATAAAAATAAGTTGTGAGTTATATTTTTGGAATCTTGAGAGTGTTTCTCGGTTTTGTTCCTTCGGGAACTTTTCGATTCGTCCTGGTGCGTCATATCCAGGGAATCATCCTCTTTGTTGTCTAGGTGCGTCATATCCTAGGACATTGAGTTGGGAATATCAGCAGCCTTCCGCATCTGCTGTGCGACCCTTCGATCCATCAATTTCTCCTTTTTGCTGGACTTGTGCGTCATATCAAGCAGCAACTGGAGTTGGGAATATCAACAGCCTTCCGCAACTGTTGTGCGACCCTTCAATCCATCATTTCTCATTCGATCCGTCTGAGATCATATCCCTTACCAATTTCAGAGTGATCATTCGGTTTAGGGCGTATCATTTGGTATCAGAGCCACTCTGAGGTTTGGAGTTCCTCACAGCCAGAAATTCGTAACTCTTCATCTTCTAAGAGATCAACTGTGTCTTTTGGACTGTTGAGAAACCATGAAGAGAAGGCAACGCGCAAAGCACGAGAAGAAAATTTGCGAGAATGGAGGTACAACTCTTCATCTTCTAAGAGATCCGTGTCTTTTAGACTATTAAGAAACTATGAAAAGGAGGCTGAACTTAAAGCACAAGAAGAAAAGTTGCGAGAATGGAGGTACAACAAACGTACAGCCGAGATGATAGCACAATATGAGCGTGACCAAGAGGAGAAAGCCAAGAATTCACGACCCGAGAGAGACAAATGGAAGAAACCACTCAGCAAAGAAGGTACACAAATCTTCATTGATTCTAGTTCAATGGGAGTTAAACCGAGCAGTCTAAAGAAGACAGTCAAAAAGCCACAATCGAAAGAAGTTGTAGAAACTCCATCGGCCAGACTGAAGAGAAGAAGAATGAGGGTTTTGAAAGATGGCTGGTGAGTTTCAAGGCTAAGATCCATCAAAGGATCACAGACCCACGTCCATCGTCAGTGTTGGAAGAAGATCAAGAGACCAAAGATATCAAACCAGAGCTATTGACTGTTTATGACCAAGCAGAATCTATGAACGACCAGCTGCATCAAAAGGAAGAACCAGAGGTTGTAAGTGTTCTCTTGGAAGTCCAAAAGGTGGCTGAAAATGTGGTTGATAGTGGACTAGAAGCTGATCATAAAAAAGATCTCACAACCGCTTATGCTTCAGGTGATATTCTTGGTTCTTTATCAAGTGATAAACTGGATCAGCCATTCGTTTGCAAGGAGTACACCCCAGTGAAGCTACTAAGGCATGAAGAGGGTCTGCAACACTTCATATTTGAGCCAGGAGAAGAGACACGTGATCAAAGCAACAATAACCAGACCTTGGTGAAAGAGATAACAAAAGTGGAGCAAAACAATGTCGGTTCATTCTTCCTAGAAGGTCCGGATTTGAGGACAAATCCTTTTAAAGGAGGAGGGGATGATGCGACCTGGATCAGCATCATGGAACAAGGTATGAAAATCAGGTACGACCCAGCTAGGCAACTAATCATAGCTTGGCTTAATGGGCTGTTTATGGGCCTTATCGGTTTGATTCATGAAGTTCTAGACCGAGAGAAGCTAATGGGATTGATACAAAATATGGAGGCTTTGTTTTAATTAAGAAATCAGTGTTTGAGATTATTCAAGAAAGATCCAACAATAATATACAACACATGGTCGTATAATATATCAATCTGACGGCAATTCAATGAACGTCGACCATGCGAAAGGACTCGACCAGCCGAAGAGTCATTCGTTCCAAACCTTCCAACTTCGGTCAAGTCATCATTTCTGGTCAAGTCTTCTATGTTTAAGAGTTTGTTAGTTTCTATGTTTGATTATTCCTTTTGTATTCCAACCTTTTATATTCCATGCCTATTATATAAAGGCTTGCTTTGTATTGTTTTAAATCATTCAACTTTTTAATAAAAACTTTTCCTTTTAACTTGTTGAATCATTTGTTCTTCATTGAACATCTTATTTTTTGAGTCGTCGGAGTGTGTCATATCTTCGGGCTTAGAAGTCTGGTAGTATCAAGAGACTTTCCGCACCTCTTGTGTCACCTTTCGATCCACATCCCTTGATCGTTTGTGCTTTCTAGCTCATTCGGTGCAAGGCTTATCCAATTTACTAACCTTAGAGTGATCCTCCAATTCAGGGCGTATCCGTCCTGAAACGGGAAGGATCACTTTAGCCGGGTGTTGGATATGATCCGAGAAGGAAAAGGCACTTCTGGAACTGAAATGGATTGAAAGGATCGTCAAGAGATGCGGAATGGCTCTTGATATACCCACGATCTAAGGCTAACCACCTATGAAGGAATGAATGTGTTGGCTAACCACCAAACAACACACAAGATGAATTGGCTGACCACCAAATCAACAAGCCGGTTCACACCAATGAACTAGCTAAAGAACTCTCTCTCTCACACTCAGAGAAGCAACGAAAATAAACTCAAAACATAGACTGATTTTAGTCATGGGATGTGATTACATATTTATACTACTTGTAGTCAAACAAAGACTTAAAGAATTTGTGGAAAACTAGAAATTTAGAAAACACAAACAAAGACTAAGACTTTTGACTAGAAATAAGTGTGTTGTTGAATGTCCTTTGGTCTGGCAACGACTTTGACTCCTTTTGTTGATACTTCTTGATGCAAATGGGCAGAAGACCATCAGAAAAGGCCTGGTAGAATTTGGTGTAAATCAGACCCAAATTGAATTTATTATGAATTTTTCCGTGGGCTGTAAATGGCTCATTTCGCCCAGAAATTAAACAAGCTCCATCTTCAGTGTCACTTAGCTTATCCATCTCCAAGTTAGTGTCACTTAGCTCACTCAGCTCATCCAGCTCGCCCAAGTAAGTGTCACCTTGATTCAGCTCGACCATGGTTGCACCATCCGGTAAGGAAACCTCGGTTGGATCGAGTTGTGTACCATCCTTGCCCGGGTCTACGATCTGAGGCGCATCATTCCCTCTCTCTTCAAAAAGATTTGTCCTCAAATTTGGAACATTAAAAGGAAAAGGGTTATAAACAAAGGAATGATAATCAAAATGTTGCTCACCTTGAGTTTGGTCAGGTTTATGAATGGAGGAAGATCTTTCGTGGTTTGCTTGATGACCACGGATTTGTTCTTTAACTAGCTCATCCATTGGCTCATGTGTGAAGTCATCGAAAATTGGAAAAGAGTCTTCCTTTTCTGGCTGGGTTTCAACTTTCTCTAAAGTCACCAACGGTTTTTTCTTTTGACATTTGTTAGCATAATGACCGATCCTATGGCATTTGAAGCACCTGGTAGAAATAGCCTTGCTTGTGGGTTTCACAGCTTTGCTTTTATCAAAGGAGATCTCATTAATTTTCAAATCAGAATTTGAAAAAGAAGGAAGATTACCTTGTTTGATATCATGCTTTTTTGGTACTGAAGAAGTGTTAGTGGCTCCCTTCTTTTTGAGTTGCCGGATAGCATGAATTGCTTTATGCAACATCCTCTCCAAGCTGGTATAAGTCTGAAGCTCGTTTTGATCAAGCACATCACGGTTTCTTCTTTTGGCTTTGGTGAAGGGACAATCAACACTTTTGACCCACTTCTCATCATCGTACATGTTTTGTCTCTTCCTTTGTTTCTGCACAAAATCAAATCCATTAGTAGCAAACCGTTTCTTATTAAAAATCAATTGCTCCTTTTCAAAAAAAGTTTTAAAAGGAAAGTAGACGTCATTTTGTAGGGGTTTTGATTTCTTGAGAAGTCCAAACATCCTGAAAACACTTAACAAAAGTTAGCAAATAAAAATCCTCACACTCTCAAAGTGTTAAGCTCACGATTTTTAGGTGATCACTCAGAGTTCTTTTCACTACTTCAAAGGAAGATATGCAGTCAAAATTCAGCAATCAAAAACCAAAACAACCTTTTATGGATAAAAGAAAAGAAAGAAGATGAAGTGATTTTTTTAATATGGATCCGCCTTAACTTTCCTAAGGCTGGGTTTCTCTTCAGCCAGCAGGGTTTCTCTTCCACCACTCCCCTTGGATTTCTCTTCAGAAGTGATTCAAGCCAAAACTTTTACTCTTTTTTATTGTTTTTTTTTAATAACTGGCGATCACAAGAGAGTAAAGGAACAGCCCGGATCCAACAAAAAATAAGAAAAGAAAATCGTGGAGAGATGAAAAGATAAAATGAAAACAAACCAGCCAAAGTGGCTCTGATACCACTTGATACGTCCTGAAACGGGAAGGATCACTTTAGCCGGGTGTTGGATATGATCCGAGAAGGAAAAGGCACTTCTGGAACTGAAATGGATTGAAAGGATCGTCAAGAGATGCGGAATGGCTCTTGATATACCCACGATCTAAGGCTAACCACCTATGAAAATGAATGTGTTGGCTAACCACCAAACAACACACAAGATGAATTGGCTGACCACCAAATCAACAAGCCGGTTCACACCAATGAACTAGCTAAAGAACTCTTTCTCTCACTCAGAGAAGAAACGAAAATAAACTCAAAACATAGACTGATTTTATTCATGGGATCTGATTACATATTTATACTACTTGTAGTCAAAGAAAGACTTAAAGAATTTGTAGAAAACTAGAAATTTAGAAAACACAAACAAAGACTAAGACTTTTGACTAGAAATAAATGTGTTGTTGAATGTCCTTTGGTCTGACCACGACTTGGACTCCTTTTGTTGATATTTCTTGATGCAAATGGGCTGAAGACCATCAGCAAAGGCCTGGTCGAATTTGGTGTAAATCGGACCCAAATTGAATTTGTTACGAATTTTTCCGTGGGCTGTAAATGTCTCATTTCGCCCAGCTCCATCTTCAGTGTCACTTAGCTTATCCATCTCCAATTTAGTGTCACTTAGCTCACCCAGCTCATCCAGCTCGCTCAAGTAAGTTTCACCTTGATTAAGCTCGACCATGGTTGCATCATCCGGTGGGGAAACCTCGGTTGGATCGAGTTGTGTACCATCCTGGCCCGGGTCTACGATCTGAGGCGCATCAAGTAGTCAGTTCAAGATGAAAAGTTTAAGTGATGATGAAGCAGATTTTGAACTCTACTACATGGGCTCCGTACCATACGCCAACGCAGTTGGAAGCCTGATGTACGGGATGAAAGGATCTCGACCAGACCTAGCCTTTGCAGTAGCCTTGGTGAGCTGTTTCATGGGAAGACCAAGCAGAGTTCATTGCGAAGAAGTGAAATGGATCCTTAAGTATCTAAAGGGATCAGCTGGAAGTTGTTTGACGTTCACGAAGCACGAAAATATTGATATTCAGGGGTTTTGTGATTCAGATTTCGCAGAAGATTTAGACAAAAGAAGATCAGTTTCAGGTTATGTGTTTAAAGTTGGAGGAAATACAGTCAGCTGGAGATCCACGCTTCAGCATGTGGTGGCTCTATCAACCACTGAGGCTGAATACATGGCTCTCACAGAAGCCTTAAAAGAAGCTTTGTGGCTTAAAGGTATTTTCAATGAATTGGGTTTCAAGCAAGATTCTGTTGAGATTCATTGTGATTCACAGAGCGCGATCAGCCTAGCTAAGAACAGTGTGCATCACGAGAGAACTAAACAAATTGACTACAAGCTACACTTCATCAGAGATCACATTACAGAAGGCACTATCAAGGTTTCTAAGATTCATACTTCTCTTAATCCGGCAGATATGCTAACTAAGGGAGTACCTGGGAACAAGTTTGATGTGTGCCTGGGTATCCTCAACGTAGTATATGGAGACAGGCACCTGCGGAGCACTCGGAAGAAGAAGCCAACACCTCACAATCAAAGCAACAATAACTCATTAGTATCAATACATTGGATTTCTAGGGATCGTGAGATTCTAAGTAATTATGTAAATCAAAAGGGTGAAAAGAAAAGTTTGATTGAGTAATTACCGAGTGTTCTGAAGCAGGTGGAGTATCCGAACCCGAAGAAGTGAGCATCGGAAGAAGATTCTGGAAATTTGTTGGAGTTTCAGATGCAAGCGATTTTGTTGAAGAAGAAGAAGTTGCTTTCAGCATACATGAAAGCTTGTGGAGGTTTTCATATCATCACCGGAAGCTGATAAGACAAGATTCAGAGGTTAGACTTCTGAGACTGGGGGTTCAGCTATTGAGATGAAATTAAAGGATAAGCTCAAAGGTTACCTGATTTACAATATATCGAAAAGCCAGATCTGGGCATCGAAGGAAAATCGAAGATATTTCTCGTGTTGACGCCGATTGATTATGAAGGCAGAAGAGATCGATTTAGACTTCAGAGGGGAGAGAAACGCGGTTCCTGGCCAGAATCGAAGCTTGTTTCGTCAAGACTCAACGAAAACGTCAAGATCGGATCACGAAATCGAGGAAGGGAGACGACGGAGTCAGTTTTTTTTTGGATCATTCTATCCTCGCGACACAGAAGACGGTGGAGCTCTGAAGAGAGGGACACCGCCGGAGCAAGCTCGAGAGTTAGACGACTTCACATGGACTGGAAAGAGAGAGGAGACAGTGAGTGAGAATTTCATTACTAGGAATTGAGAACAGCCTGTGAGACTTATTGAGAACTTGGCATCTAGCAATGGCACCAAGAACACTGATATGGAGAGGAGAATTTCAGCTTCTTTACTTGGAAATGAGTAGATGGATGAAGTTCAAGCCAAGTTAGACAGTGTTCATAAGCTTCTAAAGAAGCGAGTGAGTTTTGCAGAAGGTGTAGAGGTTGTTGATACTAGAAATGAGGCGAATAAGAGGATGTGAACTACATTAGTGGCACTAGTTTTCATAAGTATGGGAATGAGGGTAGAAACAAAAAATCTTATGGCACTGGTCAGAGGAGTAATTACAACCATAGTTCACAGTACCAGAAACATTACAGCATGAACAACAGAAACAACAAGACAAGTGGAGCTTCTTTTTACCGGAACCCCCACCAGCAACTTAAGAAAGCAGACTAGAGAGTATGATTTATCAGGTTCTTGAGGGCCAGAAGAAGGTTATAGTGGATTTCATTGGAAGATAGATGATGTATGCACCAGCCTGAATGATAAGTTCGAATCTCTCAACACCCATGTGAACCAGTTCAAGACTCAAGTGGTTCAGACCATTGAGGCTATTAAAGGTAAAGGAGAGACTTTACAGAGACACCACGTGAATTCTTTGATAGATGATAATTTCTGGCAAGTGGTGAAGGAGGAGAAACTACAAGAAGGAGACTTCCAAGTCGAAGTTCCATGTCCTTCGGAAGTTCCAACTGGTGTCGTTTGACACCCGAGACAGATCATTGGTCGACATCCAAGAAGGAACAGCGATCAATACAAGACGTCGAGTAGCAATCAACAGTCCAGGCTGAGTCCGTAGCATCTTGTGAAACGGTCAACATCGGTCGTTACACACAGATATTCGTCGATTGGCAACGACCAATAACCTACCGAGTTCGTTTGCCAAGTATCAACGTGGAGCGAATAAGTACTACAAGAATTTCCTCTAAGAATTCATCAGCACCCACATGCGACACTAATAAGCAAAATGAAGATGCACTAGAGGCCAACCAGTTGCCCCATTCAGCCAACCCAAGGACCCAACCAGGACATGTGTTCAGTCAAAACCACGTATCTTACCAAATATAAAGACTTTTTCCATTAAACTAATATTTATGAATACTACACTCAAAAAGGAGTCAACCCAAATTGTAATCATATTCAAAGCTTTCCGGAAAAAGAAGATATGAATTTTACAAACCGGAAGTTCCCCAGCCGGTCTATCTGCGAGTACCCAACTTTAGAAGAAGATTCAAGACCAATTAAGAACCTCCCTGACCCAAAAACAATCAGATAATTCAATATGGGTTTCCTATCTTTCCAAAATCCCAGAATGAGGAGGAATGGCCACGGAATTAAGTAGTTATGATCCAATATCCAAAACCGGCCAAACCAGCTCTACACATGTCTCAATTGGAGGCTAACCGGTTCAATCAGCTCCAAACCAAAAATTAGCGACCAGGAGAGTTCCCACATTATCAAATATATCAAGAGTACACATTCAACCGTCCAGAAGAGCATTCCATCATTCCACCATACACCAGCCAGCATGTGATCAAGAGGATCTTCAATTTAATCAGCTTACCATATCGGGATGCAATCATATTTGAAAGGATTAATGACCAAAGGCCACATCTCCACGACCAGATCCTTCTGAGGATATTTCTGATGAACCTAGACATGCCAATACTTCATTATTTCTTGCCCAAGCTTTTAAGATTCAAGGAGCCATCAAATCCCCTTCTTTTAGCAATTTTCTTCTTTAATGTACCAACTGCTCTATTGTCATTTAATTCAGAAATATTCTTTCATGTTTATAGAATAGGAAGAGCCTATATAAACTCATAGAATGCTTCTGTAAAAATCACCTTACAATCTTTTAAGAAATATAATCAGTTTACTTGTTTTTATCAAAGAAGTGTCTTTGCTTAGAAATCTGTCTTTATGATTCGTTGAGAGAGTCATTGTGTTCTATAGATTCATGTGTCTTAGGTTGTTGAGAGAGTCTTCATCTTTGGATATCACAGATTGATAGAGTCAGTCAGCACCCACAGATTGAGAGAGTCAATCGCTATCTATCCATCACCATCTATCCATCACCATCTCCATCATCGATCATCTTCTATCTTCTATGCATCTATCATTCCATCCTTCATATCTTTTAGTTTCTGTTGTTAATTTGATCATTCATAAAATCAATTTTCTTACTTTGTTTCAGGTTAGCTTGGACGTGAAGGGACAGTAGTTTATCCATCAACCATTTCTATCTCTACGAGTTTCTCGGCCATCACTATTTCATCGCCCATTTCACCATATTTGCTTCCGGGATTGTATCATTTGGTATCAGAGCTTTCAAATCTCCTGAACCAGGTTTTATTAATACTTTCTCGAATTTTAAGTTTCATTCTTTCTTAGTTTGCATTTGTTATTATTTTTAAGATCATAAAAATCGATAAAAACTGCATCATTGCATTTTTTGTTCATTTTTATTTTCTGCTTGTTCTTGGTTTTCAAACCAGAGAGAAGCACGAAAATAGATAGTAATTTTGCTTGTTTGATTAATTTTGAAAACTGAAAAAAATCATCCTTGTTAGCATTTATTTGCATAGGTTCACTTTCCTTTTTCGGTTTATTTGCATCTAGCATAAAATCTGTTTTGAATTCATATTCTGTTTTTTTTTTAATTATAAAACCAAAATAAAAAGTTACGTTTATTGTTTTATTTTATATATTTTGTGCTTCCATTGATAAATTAAAAAAAAATTTTTGAGTATTGCATTTGTTTTTTGATTTACAAAAAAAAAGAAAAAGTTACGAAGTTTCCATTTTTGCTTATTCTTATTCCCTTCTTTTTGTTAAGCCACGAATTGATACTCTTATTTTCTATCTTTTCAAGGTGCCTATAAGCAACCAAAGAAGAAAAACCATGGCAGACTATCCAGAAGAAGAGAGTTCTTATGGTTCAAGTCAAGAATCCAATTTTGGTGAAACCGACCAATCTTGGTCCAGTGAAGAGGATGGCTGTGATGGGTCATGGTCTGATGATGACTACTCAATTTCAGAGTATGGAGACGACCCTGATGAAGCCTGTCCTGAACCTAAGCCACCAGATCACTATCAATTGAAAAAAGGTTGTACAAGGAAGAACTTGGCCAAGGAAACAAATCATGGAACAGTGACACTGATTCAGAAATCAGTATGGAAGGGAATGAACGAAAGGAAGTTTCATATGAGGGTTATCAACTTTACAAGCCTTAAAAGAAGTCCAACATCTATGGAATCATTACATGCCGAGTTCCCACTCATTCAGCTTTGCTTTCTCAACATGAGTGAGTAAAAGGTCCTTAGTATTTTCAGGAACTAGCAAGGACCCTGAAATGTACTTGCATTGGGAAGAAAATACGGAGGAGTGGCTACAGTCCAACAATATCCCAAAGGAGAAGATGTCAGTACAAGCTGTCTCAGCATTTACAACAAACCAGTACTGAATTGGGATGACCTTAAGGCAAGGATGTACAGAGAGTTTTCAGAGAAATATCAAGGCATAATATTCACCACATCAAAGTCCCATTGTCAAGCAACAACAAAGAGATTGATGTCTACAACAAAACCAGAGCCTGCTTCTAAGCATATGAGTCATCACGAACTTAAGCCCAAGATGGTAATATAAAGTGTCCTTACACACCACAATTTAGCTATGAGGTCGGCCCAAAAAGAAAAGGTTCAAGAAAGACCAGAATAAACAATTGTTCTAACAAAGGCCAAAGAGGCTTCAAACCCAAAGGAAGAGGAAGCAACAAGCCAAGGTAAGTATTCAAACTCTGAGAAATTAAAAGACCAGACATGTTATAGATATCATAAGAGAGGACACTTTGTTGTAGCTTATCCAACTAAGAAAGCATTGATAGAAACATCAATAGAAGAGAAAGCGAAAAATCTACAATATGTGATAGTTTTATTCAATCTGATTTGTTGGTTTCCAGTTCTTGTATAATGCACTTGTCTTTGTCAAAGAGTGTTGTATCAAGAACTAAAGAGCCTGAACCCAAGGTATAGGAAGCCCCAGGCGCCACCCTTGTAGTGGACCAGAAGAATGTTCAAGACATGATGCCATCCATGATGCTTAATGAAGAAAAACCAGTTCTCAAAATATCCAATCAGGGTAAGTGTCTTACACCACCTCTAGATACTGGTACTGACGTGTTTGTTCATGATCCAGGGAGCACATATGAAAGCTTTATGCTTACTGAGGTACCAAAGAAAGAACCAGTACATGAACTCAACCAAGATCCACACAACAAGTGGAGACCAAAACCTGAACTAGGGATTGTTAAATTGTCAAAACCTGAGGTAAATTACACTTAAGACCAGAATGATCTTATTGCTTCCATGACAAGATTAATGCACTTGTATGGAAGTGTACACTAACTGTGATATCTTTAGTTTCTGACCAGAAACTTGACCAAAGCGATTTTGAATATTTGCCATTCAAATCGACCAACACTGAGGTGTTCCCTTGTAGTATCACGTCCTTATCACCTCATTACTTAGATATGATACACTTGTTTGTCAAAAGTGGCAGAAGCAGATTGTAGATCAAGTTGGAAGCACATGGTCAGTCCAATCCATGTAGGAGATCAACTTAGTATGGGTCAGGGACATTCCCTAGTAGCACCCACGTTCTACTGGTCAGATACACACGACCACACTCCACAAGACCAGGTAAAGAGGCCCAATATTATTCTAAGTCCTATGATTGGATATAAGCCAAACCAAAGACATGAAGTCATTTATGCCACAATTAACACAAAGGTTAATTGTCCTAAGTTTTTATTGATTTATAAGATTTTTTCCATTGGAATATTACACTTGTCTATGCCAAGATGTTTTGATCCAGGGATAAGGAACGAAAGGGGGCATCTTAACCAAATAATGCGAGTAGAAGCACCAGTCATGAAGTTGATAGATACTGGCCAGAAACAAGGCAAGAAAATGCTGAACTAGTACCATTCAAGTTTTGCTTAGCAAAGTAAGAATGTCTGATTTTAAAACTTTCTTATCACATGATATAGCAGATATCATGCACTTGTGTTTGCGTAAAGGATTTGATCCAGGAATACGACAAGAAGATGGAGATCATTCTTCAAACCAAACCTGTCCAAAGAAGAATATCATTCTTCAGCATGCTGATGCACCCAGGGTAAATTCGACCATACCACATTCTGTTAATAAGACTCCAGGATCAGATATAATTCACTTGAATTTTTCCAGAATGTTGGGAACAATGCAGGTTGCAAAGAAGAAAGCTTAAGAAATCCCACCGGATACTCTTTTGTTGCTAGGATAACAGTGGTCAGAAACAAGGCTACCAACAGAGTGAAGGACCCTCCACTCCAGGAGAGATGCAATGAAAATTTCCAGGGCAGAGGCGTGATCTTGTCCCGTCTCTTCAAAGAAGAACCACCAGCTGCACCATGCATCACCAAACCAAAATTTTATCAAGGTAAGACCCTAGAATCTCAAAGGAGGATGAAACCTGACTTGATCTATCTTGGTGCAGGTTATCCAGTTTTGAGGTTGAAACTTTGTCAAGGTGGAGGGTGTGATGTGGTCATAAACCAGCGGCTGAACCAGAGGACAACCAGTTGCACCATTCAGCTATCCCAAGGACCAACCAGGACATGTGTTCAGTCAAAATGACATATCTCACCAAATAAAAGGAATTTTGCCATGAAACAAATTTTCATGCATACTAAACTCAACAAGGAGTCAATCCCAATTTAAATCATCTTCAAATCTATCCGGAACAAGAAGATATGAATTTTACAAACCATAGGTTCCTCAGCTCGTCTATCTGCAAGTACCCGACTTTAGAAGAATATTCAAGCCCAATGAGAAACCTTCCTGACCCAAAACCAATCAGAAATTTTAAGATGGGTTCCCTAGCTTTCCAAAAAGACAAGAATGAGGAGAAATTGCCACGGAATTATGAAGTTATGATTCAATTTCCAAAACCGGTCAAACCAACTCTACACATGTCTCAATTGGAGGCTAACTGGTTCAATCAGCTCCAAACCAAAAATTGGCGACCAGGAGAGTTCCCACATGATAAAATACATCCAGAGTACACATCTAAACGTCAAGGAGATAATTCCATCATTCCACCATACACCAGACAGAATGTGATCAAGAGGATCTTCAATTTAATCAACTTACCATATCGGGATGCAATCATATTTGAAAGGATTAATGACCAACGGCCATATCTCCACGACCAGAGACTTATGAGGATATTTTTTATGAACCTACACGTGCCAAGAGTTCATTATTTCTTGCCCAAGGTTTCAAGATTCAAGGAGCTGTCAAATCCCCTTCTTTTAGCAATTTTCTTCTTTAATGTTCCAACAGCTCTATTGTCATTTAATTCAGCAATCTTCTTTCATGTTTCGAGACTAGGATGAGCCTATATAATCTCATAGAATGCTTCTGTAAAAATCACCTTTCAATATTTTAAGAAATATAATCAGTTTACTTGTTTTTATCAAAGAAGTGTCTTTGCTTAGAAATCTGTCTTTAGGATTCATTGAGAGAGTCAATGTGTTCTATAGATTCGTGTGTCTTAGGTTGTTAAGAGAATATTCATCCTTGGATATCAGAGATTAAGAGAGTCAGTCAGCACCCACAGGTTGAGAGAGTCAATCTCCATCTATCCATCACCATCTCCATCATCGATCATCTTCTATCTTCTATCCATCTATCATTCCAATCCTTCATATCTTTTAGTTTCTGTTGTTATTTTGATCATTCATAAACTCATTGTTCTTCCTTTGTTTCAGGTTAGCTTGGACATGAAGGGAAAGTATTTCATCCATCAACCATTTCCATCTCTACTGGTTTCTCGACCATCACCATTTCATCGCCCATTTCACCATCTTTGCTTCTGGGATTGTATCAAGGTGATCCAGGACTAGTAGCTGTGTGCTATTCTGATTCTTCGCAGAGCACAAATATGATGGTGAAGCATCGATTGAAACCCATCCTGAGGTATCAATCGACGGTCCTGCATTTCTTGAATATCGAGATTCTTTCTTTAATTGAAACCGAGATTCCGCCTAAGGAAACAGTCAATACAGACGAGTATAAGAAAGAGCACGAGGCATTGATCAGAAACTGGAACCCGCCATCGATCGACCCTTTGCGAATTCAAAATCCAGAAGTTTCTACACTGCACCATCAGCCACCTATCCTCGATCCAGAAGATCCAGACAAATAGAAAGTGTTCTTTCACCAGATGGATTTGGAGTTATCAGTGATAAGTTGGTACGCGCAGATGCTAAAGATGGAAGGATCATCAATGTTTTCAAATAAGACACATCAGATATTCTAGAGATGACTCATGACACCAAGAAAGCACTACATTAGTCTACCACAGCATGAGGGACATATTAAGACAGTAAGTCCAATCTGGCCAGCACCTGATATCTATAAGAAAGAGCAAATTGAAGAGATGACAGCTGACATCTACAGAGCTCAAGAGCTGATGTTTGATGAATTCTACGAGAAGATTGATGCAATCTACTTCCCTCTCAACAACATCCTTCGATAGATCAACAAATGTATGGAGGAGCTAGAACGGAAAGTGGATTACACTCATGAGATTATCCAGAGACAGCACGAGCAGAAAACCAGAGGTGAAGCCATCATAAGCTTTGTAGGCATATGGTTCGAGATGAGGAGAGAAGATGTGGATACTTATTTTTCTACAAGTGTTCCTTTACCTCATTACTAGTCCAAAGCATCCAAACGTGCTATAGACTATAAACAAGCGCTTCATGGGAGGCAACCCACTTAGTAAGTTTTAAATTTGTTTTTGTTTTTAATTTTACTGATTTTCGTGTTTATTTTATTTCTTAAAAAAAGACCTGAGGAAGACGAGTCTGCACAGAGCATGGACCAACACTTGATTACTGCGATCGATAGACCCAACCGAGCATCGATCAATCGTAACTTAACTGTGCCGATCGACACTCAACCTCAGCGAGCATGTATGCCGTTTTTTCCTTGCTACTTTTGATTTTTTTCCCACCAATCCGAGGCTGAATAACAGTGGGGATAGTATTGTTTGAGTTTGGAGAAGTTTACTGATATTTTGTTTTATTTTGAATTTTATTTATACGGTTTTTATTAAAAGTTTTATAGAGTCAATAAAGGGATTCTGATGATTCTAAATTTTTCTTTATTATCTAACCACTATATATTACCATTTTTAGACTCACTGACTGCAAATTATACTAGAGATACCAAAGTGGATCACCTGCCAGTCATATCCACACTTGCTGAGAATGTTTGAAGGAACCAAAGCTGACTTCCAACCTAATTTGACTATATTTTCTTGTCTTGGGGCTTGGTATACAGTTGATTGGATTCCTCCTGCAAGTCTGGAAGGTAAAACTCTGTGTGATTCCTGGTTCCCTTCTCTTTCACTCTCTTTGGCATCTAAAGAAGAGAGATTGAGATGATTTCTTAAGATGCAGAGGGGTAGGTACATTACCGATGACCTCACTATTCTAATTCAAAGAAATGATTAAACATTGTGGAAGCGAGGGGTAGGTACATTACCAATGATCCCACTATTTGCCTACACTGTCAAAAATAAAAATAATAAGAAAGAAAAGAAAATAGATGAACAAGATGGACTGTAGCAGCGTCATTTATTCATTTAAAAAGATTCAAAGAAAAGAGAAAGAGGGAAGAAAGAGATCAGAGAAGACTTCATGTGTGTTAAGAAACTTGCTTGAGTAAGAGTTCATGTGTTCTCTGATCGATACTCTCAAGTTAAAGTCTGCACTCTTTTATATTTACGAAATAAGGTTAGTAAAGGGCCAGTTAGACAACATTAGCTAAGCTGCTGGTAGAATGGATTTGGTTGCTAAGCTAGGATATGATATATAACGTATCTATGAGGTTAACACTTATTTGATGTGCCTTGCAACATAGTAGGGTGATAGTAGTAAGTTAAAGATTTGTGAGACCCTGCGTTTCAAACTTTTTCCAAATAGAGATTTCCTTGCTTGAGGACAAGCAAAAGGATAAGTCTAGGGTAGTTGATATACTATGGATTTTACCCGTTTTTACCCATAGTATATGTGCTTTTTAGGAGCTATTATATTTGTTTGGAGTCTATTTTGGCTATTTTTAGGTCTAGGTATGTTTTGGAGAAATGTGTAGATTATGGAGTATTTACAGCTTTATGATGAAGAAACTCGTAGCTGCTGAAGGATCAGAAGTCAGAGTTGATGTTTACAAAGAGTGTCGATCGTCAAAACTCTGTTGTCATCGACTGACAGCAAAGCGCGAGACTGGCCGACTTGTTGGTGACAGACTTGGGTGTGACCGACAGAAAACCCACAAGTTTGACATATTTACAAGAATTCTCTTAACGACTTTATACCTAGAATTTAGATGTATTGCCATTGTTTGGGAAACACACAACCACCACCTTCGTTACTTTTCATACCTATTCCATACTTAAAAGCTTTTAGTTTGATTCGGAGAGAAGATACAATACTCATTCAAAGATTTGTACGGGAACTCCATTGTTTCTTATTCCTTATTATGTTTCATGATTTCTATTTAGTTTATTACTCCCTCTATTTTTTATATATGACGTTTTATAGTTTTCACACAGAACAAGACACCTTACACAATTCCATTACTATCCTCCTTCATTAATTGTCGTGAAGAGAAAATAACTTGGTTTTGTCAAATAAAAAGAATAATATAAAGGGTAAATAAAGTAAATAGTGCAATATCTTACATAGTTTTCTGGAAAACGTCATTTAATGGAACAAAAAACAGTTCCAAAACGTCAATTAATTCAGAACGGAGGGAGTATCATGTTTTACTTGGTTATGTCTTAGTAGTTCTCTTTGTTAGATTTAGGCTTAATTAGGGTTATGAAGGATTAGCCAAAGCTATAGAATTTCTAAGGAGATAAAGATATCTTTCAGTTTTCGTTGAACCAATTGAGTCACGGAAAAGCATCAAAAACATTTGTGACAAAAAAAATCAAGAATAAAAGTAGGAGCGAGCACAACAAAGGGCACACTTTCTCCCCGCTAGTTGACTAGATCTGCCGCTGGTTGACCAATTGGTTGTGTTCGAGAAACGAATATGTCATGAAAATCCTCTCAAAACCCTACGAAAACATTCCACGACTAGATCACAACTAAATAGACTTCGGTAAAACTCCATGAGTAACTTCAAGCAACTTTCACCAAAAATTGAAATCAAAGCAAAAACGTTTCTCGTAAGTCTGCGGAAACATCGCTACTTTGACATGTCCATACATACACCGATTTACTACCTTCATAAAACCGGTCACCCATCACTTTCGTATAAATAAAACAATTTATACGACAATGTATACAAAAAACAAGATCGGTATCATGCAAAACGACTTCACAGTACAAAAATACACATGAGGAAAACCTAATCCTCGCCCGCAAACATCACGAGTAATTTGCAAGAAACACTCTCCATTGGCTCCTATGAGAAGCCTTTCTTGTAAAACTTAAAAGGAAAATGCTTTGAACAATCAAATTAAGTCACACAAAGCAAATTTCGAAATAAAACATAACAAGTTTTACGAAGAAGTGTTTTTCGTATAACACAAAAAAACAAAGCCGTATGATCCTAATTTGGACGACCAATCTAAACTTTATCTTTTCACACTACGATCTAACAGATCTAATTCTTTAGCCTTGCGGCTCGCTGGCTTCTGCCTTTCACTTCCCTCGGATACATCCGAGCAGGCAATCATCCCGCAACTGACTTCGCACGGATTCTATATATTAAGCCTCTTAGGCTTCATCTTCCTCTGACAAAGACAAAAAAAATCATATGACTAAAGGAAACGTTGTAAGAAACATTCATTGTATAACGGAAACTTGAAAACGAAAAATCATTTTCTACAACCATCAGCCGTCTTAACACGAAAAACTCCGGCATACTTGGCCTATAAATCTTGACAAATGTTCTTTGGCCCTCGGGCAATTACACCGTCCAGTACAGGTCAAAACTGGAACTAGGCATCCCCTTTAGGACAATTCTAAACTAACATGATCTTAATGTTAAAATGAAAATGCCATGGCCTGGTCCTTGACCAGCAACATCCTCGGATATGTGGCTGAACACATCCTTCGTGCAAAGCTAAAAAATTCAAGCAACCTCCGCTCCATCCGATCACTTAAACGGCTAAACGACAATCCACAATTTTTCTAAAATGCCAATTGATGATTACGCAAAAAAATATCGTATAACCCGGAATCAGAAATTTTACGATAAAGTCTTCACAACGAGACTCAATCCTAATAACCAAACGGTTAACGAAAAGCTCACTGGTCGAAAATTCGATCAAGTTATATATACTCCACAATTCAATTTAGGCCTGCAATATTTTACCAATAAAACGCGGCATGTAAGGAAAAATCCGAAACAAAGCTCCTGGAACCATACTAAACATCCTTAAAAATACACAAAATAAATCTCGGAGGGTCGACTCTTTACAAAGCACAGTGAAGGAAAACGCTTCTCCCTAGGGAAAAATCTATGCAACCCCTTGGTCCTAATTCCTCTATCATAAATAAAACTACTTAACATCCAAACAGAAACAACAGTTTTGGCTGCGAACATTCGTAGACAAACCAAAATGTTTCTCCAGCGCAGGGTTAAGACTAAACCCTTGCAACACCATGAAACATCTTCATGCCTGCGAACATTTCAAGCACGAAAAGCGGCATACGAAAGAAAAACCAATCTTCAGCATTGCGAGACGTCGCATGCGCCAGAAGATCCGCTTTTCCGACAAAATTACCTTCGTCGATTAAAACACCTTCTTGGAAGACCAAACAGTCATATGCACTAACATCTTCACAGATACGTATCCTTCGCGAATAATCAAAATGTTAATATCAACCATTATTTTTGTTTCTGATCACAACAAACTCTTAACGTCCTAAAAAGACTAAGCCATCTCATAAAGATAGCTCTCATACATCCAACAAAAGGATAATAGCGCTATAAAAGAAATTCGAAATTTTGGTCAGAATTTCCAAATGACTTAAAAATTGCCTTTGGAGAGATGCTCGATTCCTACTAGCCAAGTCGTATAAGCCGAGAACCTATCGTGTACTTTAAATCGGTATAGAAGCAGGTCGAAAATTATACGGGAAACGTAAGCCAACGTAATCATCGCACCCCCTAAACTGTTATTAGGCCTAGGTCTTGCCCTAAATACAGCACACTGATCTATACGAGATCCCAAGATATGTCTCTTTGTATGTATTCCAATGTTCAAGAAATTTTTAAAAAATCAAAATTTTCAATCATTCTCATCTTTAAAAAACAACAAATATAACGATCTACAAAAGAGTTAGATATGAGATGACAACTCATACTCTTCCCTTTAAATTCACATGAATACAAACATGCTCTTAAAACGCGAAACAAAATTAATTAGAAAGCAGTCGCGAAGGGGCAAGGATTCAAAGGAAAACGGGGCAGTCCAAAAAATGTAAATACGTCAACACTTGGACAGAGAAAACAACCAACAAGGCTAATCTCGAGGCCGACAAAGGTCAAATTTAAAATGCCATCAGCAGCAACATGATCGATAATCTATACATGACACATAACTAAACCATAAAGTTCTCATTGGAAAACATACCGTAAGAATCTTAACTCCAAGACAAAATACAAAAGGCTTGATCCCTTCGACAAGGGTACGTAGGCAGCCTTTACAAGGCGCAACTCAACAAAAAAAGGTTTCACCAAAGGACCTTTTTAGCCATTGATTCCACCTAACAAGCCTATAATTATCTCGTAAGAAACTACACGTAAAATCTTACGAGCTAGGGGGATAATTGTTGGAGTCAAAAATAGGTCATGGCAAAATCAAAGGCTAAAATCTTCCAAGAAATTGGAATAAAAGAATTTCTTTCCAAGTATGAAAATATCGAGAAAACGTTCTTGCGGAAGGTTTTTATGATAAATGAAGACCAGCCTAGTTAGCAGGCAACCAGACTCGCCAGAAGGCGTGGTTGGTAAGCTCCATCCAACTCACCATTAGGCAAGTTCCAACTCAACGCAGGCTAGTTCCAACTCGCCATCAGGATAGTTCCAAATCTCTATCAGGCTAGTTCCAGCTCGCCATCAGGCTAGTTTCAACTCGCCATCAGGCTAGTTTAACCTCGCCATCAGGCTAGTCCCAAATTGCCATCAGGCTAGTCCCAACTCGCCATCAGGCTAGTTCCAACTCGCCATCATGCTAGTTGAAACTCGCCATCATGCTAGTTCCAACTCGCCATCAGGCTAGTTCCTACTCGCCATCATACTAGTTCTAACTCACCATCAGGCTAATTCAACCTCACCTTCAAGCTAGTTCCAACTCGCCATCAAGCTAGTTCTAACTCGCCATCAGGCTAGTTCACACTCGCCATCAGGCTAGTTCCAACTCGTTATCAGGCTAGTTCCAACTTGCCATCCGGCTAGTTCCAACTCGCCATCAGGCTAGTTCTAACTCGCCATCAGGCTAGTTCCAACTCGCCATCAGGCTATTTCCAACTCTCCATCAGGCTAGTTCCAACTCGCCATCAGGCTAGTTCCAACTCGCCATCAGGCTAGTTCCAACTCGCCATCAGGATAGTTCCAACTCGCCAGCATGCTAGTTCCAACTCGCCAGCATGCTAGTTCCAATTCGCCATCAGACTAGTTCCAACTCGCCATCAGACTAGTTCCAACTCGCCATCAGACTACTTCCAACTCGCCATCAGACTAGTTCTAACTCGCCATCAAACTAGTTCCAACTCGCCATCAGAATAGTTCCAACTCATCACAAGGTGACCACGACTCTTCTACTCGGCCTCTTCCAACTCGCCATTAGGCAACATGAACCAAACACGTCCAATTTGCTCGATGGCGAGTGGAAAAACCTCATCTAACTCGCCACTAGGTGAGCTAAACCGACCGTGTCCAACTCGCCTGATGGCGAGTTAAACAACCTCATTCAACTCGCCATCAGGCGAGCTGGACAGACCACGTCAAACTCTTCTGATGGCGATTTGGTTTGACCTCGCCCAACTCGTCATCAAGCATGTTGGATCAACCATGTCCAACTCGCCTGAGGGCGAGTTGAATTGAACTAGCTAACTCGTCACTAGACAAGTTGGATCAGCTTCTTTCGACTCGCCATCAGACCAACTTAATCAATCCCACACAATGCACTCTTGTCTCACTCTCTGGAACTCTTCTTCGAGTCTCAATCAAACTGCCTCTTGTTTCATCTCGATCAGAGTTACCGTTAAGCTTTAAGATAAAATTAGTAAAGACTTATTTTCTCGTATGAATTTGAATTAATCGTATAAAACAATAATGGTTAGCTTAAACACCTTGTTTATCTCAGATATAGGATTGGTTTCCACTATTTCACAAAAACGACTTCGTAGGAAAGGAGATTTCTACGAAAGAAATTGTAAAAACGTTCTTGCGGAAGGTTTTCAAAATAAATGAAGACCGGCCTCACTAGCAGGAAATCGAACTCGCAAGCAAGCGTGGTTGTTCAGCTACATCCAACTTGCATCAGGCTAGTTCCAACTCGCCATCAGGCTAGTTCCAACACGCCATCAGGCTAGTTCCAACTCGCCATCAGGCTAATTCCAACTCGTCATCAAGCTAGTTCCAACTCGTCATCAGGCTAGTTACAACTCGTCATCAGGCTAGTTCCAACTCGTCATGAGGCTAGTTCCAAGTCACCATCAGGCTAGTTCCAAGTCGCCATCAGGCTTATTCCAAGTCGCCATCAAGCGAGTTCCAAGTCGCCATCAGGCTAGTTCAAAATCGCCGTCAGGCTAGTTCCAACTCGCCGTCAGGCTAGTTCCAACTCGTCGTCAGGCTAGTTCCAACTTGCCGTCAGGCTAGTTCCAACTCGCCACCAGGCTAGTTCCAACTCACCGTAAGGCTAGTTCAAACTCGCAGTCAGGCTACTTCCAACTCGCCATCAGGCTATTTCCAACTCGCCACAAGGCGAACACGACTCTCCTACTTGTCCTCGTTCAACTCACCATCAGTCGAGCTGGAACGACCACGTCCAACTTGCCTGATGGCGAGTTGAACGACCTCGTCCAAATCACCACCAGGCGAGCTGGACCGATCGTGTCCAACTTGCCTGATTGTGAGTTGGTTTGACCTCGTCCAACTCGCCATCATGCGAGTTGGATCAACCATGCCCAAATCGCTTGATGGCGAATTGGATCAACTTCGTCCGACTCGCCATCAGTTGACCTGGATCAGTCCCACACCATGCACTCTCATCTCACTCTTAGGAAATCTCTCCTTCGAGTCTCGATCAAACGGCCTCTTGTTTCATCTCAATCAAAGTTACCGTTGAAACTTTACGATAAAATTTAGAAAGACTTATTTCTTGTATGAACTCGAATCAATTGTATAAAACGATAATGGTTAACTTAAGTACCGTGGTTATCTCTTCGATAAGATTAATTTCCACTATTTATTAAAACCGACGTCATACGAAAGGAGATTTCTCCGAAAGAAATTGTAAAAACTCCTAAACAGCCCAAGGAAGTCTAAAACGCTTCAAAAGCCCACTTATGATTTTAGAAGAGAATGAGCCCAAGTTAATATGACAGTTTATCAAATTTTCTCGAAAGAAGATAAATGTCAAGGTTCAAAGGATAATCATGAAGATCGAAAAATGAAATATTTCCGCAAAGAGATAAACTCGAATCAGTGGCAAAAAAGGAATGACGGCCGACCTTGAAGGCATATATAAGGGGAGACAAGGCGAGAAAACCAAGGACGATTGTTTAGACTCTAGAACTCTCTGCACATGGAAGCCTTAGGCTTTATTCTCGACAAGTTCAGTTTCTATGACTGGCACTCGATTACTAGACGAACTCGCCCAGGCAGTTCGATCTCTTGTTCCAATCTTTTAATTGAACTACGTTCGGCTTGATCCTCGAAAGGTGTACGTAGGAAGCCTTTTATAAGGTCCAGTCCAAAATCTTTTTTACCTTTTTCTTCTTTTCCTTTTATTGCTAAGCGAGTTGTGGCTCACATAGTTTTTTCCTTCATGGGTGGTTGTGCTAGCGAACTTAGTTAGGTTTTATTGTCTGTGTCATGCAGTTTCCTTTGTAATCATGTTTCCAGACAAACTTCATGTATGCTTTTGTCTCTGGAACGCTCATACGCAAATTCGAAATCAAGATCTACTTTTTCTAAACTCGCTTTATTGTCTTTACATATTTTTCACGTTTATTTGGTTACTTGCCGTTGGCTCTCGTAGAGAATCCGGACCTCTGGGAAAGTTAGGGTTTCTTGACTTTCCTTATTTTGCAGAAATCGACAGTGCGAATTTCGGTTCCCATAAAAACGCGGCATGTAAGGAAAACTTGTAACAAATCTCCCTAGAGCCATACGAAACATCCTTAAAACTACACGAAATAAATCTCGGAGGACCGGTTCTTCACAAAACATAGTGAAGGAAAATACCTCTTCCCATGGAAAAAATATACGCGACCCTTGGTCCTTATCCCTCTATCATAAATCAAACTACTTAACATTCAAACATGAACACATGTTTTGTCTGCGAACATCCGCAAACAAACCAAAATGTTTTTCCAACGCAGGGTTAAGACTAAACCCTTGCAACACCACAAAACACCTTCAAGCCAGCGAACATTTCAAGCACAAAATGCGGCATAAGAAAAAAAACAATCTTGAGCATTGCAAGACATCACATACGCCAGAAGATCCGTTTTACGACAAAATTACCTTCGTCGATAAAAACATCTTCTTGGAAGACCAAACAGTAATACACACTAGCATCTTCACAAACACGTATCATTCACGAAGAACAAAAACGGTAATATCAACCATTATGTTTGTTGCTGATCACAACAAACTCTTAACGTCCTAAACAGGCTAAGCCATCTCATAGAGATAACTATCATACATCTGACACAAGGATAATAGCGTTATAAGAGAAATCTGAAATTTTGGTCAACACTTCCAGACGACTTAAAAATTGCCTTTGGAGAGATGCTCAATTCCTACCACAAAAGTCGTATAAGCCGAAGTAGTCATCGCTCCCCCTAAACCATTATTAGGCCTAGGTCTTGCCCTAAACCCAGCACACTCGTCTCTAACATCTCTAGGCATGATAACAAAACGATACGAGATCCCAAAATATGTCTCTTCGTTTGTATTCCCACGTTCATGAAATTTCAAAAAAAATCAAAATTTTCAATCATTCTCATCCAAAATGAACAACAAATATAACGATCTACAAAGAGTTAGATATGAGATGACAACTCATACGCTTCCCTCGTCATTCACACGATACAAACTTGCTCTTACAACGCAAATCACAATTCATTAGAAAGCAGCCGCGACCTGGATCGATCCCAAACCATGCACTCTTGTCTCACTCTCAGGAACTCTCTCCTTCGGGTCTCGATCAAACTGCCTCTTGTTTCATCTCGATTGCAGTTACTCTTGAAACTTTACGATAAAATTAACAAAGGCTTATTTTCTCGTATGACTTTGAATCAATCGTATAAAATAATGGATAACTTAAACCCCATGGTTATCTCAGCTATACGATTGGTTTCTACTATTTCATAAAACCGACATCATACAAAAGAAGATTTCTTCGAAAGAAATCGTAATAACACAAAAAAAAAATCATTAGAAAGCAGCCGCGAAGCGGTAGGATTCGAAACCACACGCCCCCAGTCCCAAAAATGTAAATACGGCCACACTTGGGCAGAGAAAACAGCCAATAAGGCTAATCTCGAGGCCGACAAAGGTCCAATATAAAATGCCATTAGCAGCAACATGCTCAATAATCTATACACAACACATAACTAAATCGTAACGTTCTCATTGGAAAACAGATTGTAAGAATCTTAACTCCAAGAAGAACTACAAAAGGCTTGATCCATTCGACAAGGGTACATAGGAAGCCTTTACAAGGTGCAGCCCCAATCTTATCGCGTTCCATTCTTAGGAGAGCGAGCCAACAATTTCAGCTTTTGGAAAACTTGGTTTCGCCAATGGATCTTTTAGTCATTAATTCCACCTAACATGCCTTTCACTACCTTGCAAGAATTACACATAAAATCTGACGAGCTGGGGGGCTAACTATTGGGGTCTAAATCAGTCATGCTAAAATCAACGACTAAAAACCTCCAAGAAATTGTGCCTTAACGAAATATGAATTGGAAATGTCGAAAAAACAGCACTGCTTAAGCCACAAAAATTTGCATAAGGATACAATAACGAAATTCATATATGTAAATCCCGGACAAGGAAGAAAATAATTTATTTCCAAGCTTGAAAATATCAGGAAAACGTTCTTGCAGAGGGTTTTTATGATAACTGAAGACCGGCCTCGTTAGCAAGAAACCAGACTCGCTAGCAAGAAACCAGACTCGCCAGCAAGAATGGTTGGTCAGCTACATCCAACTCACAATCAGGCTAGTTCTAACTTGCCATCAGGCTAGTTGCAACTTGCCATCAGGCTAGTTCCAACTCGTGTTTCAGGCTTGTTCAAACTTGCCATCAGGCTAGTTTGACCACGCGATCAGGCTAGTTCCAACACGCCATCAGGCTAGTTCCAACTCGCCATCAGGATAGTTCCAATTTTCCATCAGGCTAGTTCCAACTCGCCATCAGGCTAGTTCTAAATTGCCATCAGGCATCTCGACGTCAGTCAAGTTCCAATTCGCCATCAGGCTAGTTCCAACTCTCCATCAGGCTAGTTCCAACTTACCACAAGGCGACCATGACTCTCCTTCTCGCCCTTTTCCAACTCGCCATCAGGCAAGCTGAACCGACCACGTCCAACTCGCCCAATGGAGAACTGAATGACCTCGTTCGACTGACTACCAGGCGAGCTGGACCGACCGTGTCCAACTCGCCTGATGGCGATTTGGTTTGACCTCGTCCAACTCGCCTATCAACCATTTTCAATTCACCTGATGGCGAGTTGGATCGAACTCATCCAACTCGCCATTAGGCAAGTTGGATCGAACTCATCCAACTCGCCATTAGGCAAGTTGGATCGAACTCATCCAACTCGCCATTAGGCAAGTTGGATCAACCATATCCAACTCGCCTGATGGGGAGTTAGATCAACCTTGTCAACCTCGCCATAAGGCGTGTTGGATGAGCTTCGTCTGACTCGCCATTAGTTGACGGGGATCAATCCCACACCATGCACTCTCGTCTCACTCTCAGGAAATATCTCCTTCGAGTGTTTATTAAGCTGCCTCTTGTTTCATCTCGTCGGAGATACCCTTGAAACTTTACGATACAATTAACAAAGACTTATTTTCACTTATGAATTCAAATCAATGGTACAAAATGATAACAGTTCACTTAAACACCATGGTTATCTCAACTAGACGGTTGGTTTCTACTATTTCATTAAAACCGATGTCGTACAAAAGGAGATTTCTCCGAAAGAAATCGTCAAAACGCTTAAACGGCCGAAGGAAGTCTAAAAGACGGCAAAATCCAACTTACGATTTTAGACGAGAATGAGCCCAAGTTACTACGAAAATTCTTGTAAAAAGATTAGTGTCATGTTTCGAAGGATAATCATGAAGATCGAGAAAAATGAAATATTTCCCGTAAGAGATAAAATAGAATCAGGGGCAGAAAGGGAATGACAGATGACCTTGAAGGCATATATAAGGGGAGCCAAGGTGAGAAACCCAAGGACGATTCTTTAGACTCTAGAACTCTCTGCACTTGGAAACTTAGGCTTTATTCTCGACAAGTTCTGTTTCTGCGACTGGCACTCAATTACTAGACGAACTCGACTAGGCAGTTCGATCTCTTGTTCCAGTTTTTTTTAATTGAATTACGTTCGGCCTAATTCTCGAAAGGGGTACGCAGGCAGCCTTTCATAAGGTCCAGTCCGAAATCTTTTAAACCTTTTTCATATTTTCCGTCTATTGCTAAGCGAGTTGCGTCTCACATAGATTTTTTCGTGGTGGGTGGTTATGATAGCGAACTTAGTTAGGTTTTACTGTCTGTGTCATGCGATTTCCTTTGTAATTCCTTTTCCAAACAAGCTTCATGTATGCTTTTGTCTCTGGAACGCTCATACGCAAATTTCAAAATAAAGATCTACTTTTTCTAAACTCGCTTTGTTGTCTTTACATATTTTCCGCGTTTATTTGGTTAGTTGTCGTTGGTTCTTGCAGAGAATCCGGACCTCTGGGAAAGTTAGGGGTTCTTGACTTTCCTTATTTTGTGGAAATCAACAGTGCAAATTTCAGTTCCCACAAAACTTAGTCTCGTTTTACTGCTTGTGTTAGACGATTTCATTTATAATCCCGTTTCCAGACATTCTTCTTGTATGCTTTTCTCTCTGGAATGCTCATAAGCAAATTCAAAATAAAGATCTATTTTTTTTTCTAAATTCGTTTTGTTATCTTTCCATTTTTTCCTCATTTATTTTGGTCACTTTTCGTTGGCTCTCGCAGATAATTCGGACCTCAAGGGAAGTTAGGGTTTCCTGGCTTTCCTCCGATTATGGAAATCGACATTGTGAATTGCGGTTACCATATTCATGTATAGCAAACACAATCGAGTAACAAAGATAATGAGACTAAGGTAAATCTGTATTGTATAAATCATCAAATGAGATGCGATACAAAGGTTCAAGTTGCACAATAGGCTATCACAAAATCGTTTCCTTACCAATCTACCCACACACCACAAATCTTCACATAGCTTGAGTCTTTACGGCTCCTTAGCCTTACCACGATCCATCTCACTTCCTGAAATTACACATACATCATCATATACCATAAAACAGCTATCCTAACAAACCTATCTAAACATGTATGGTTCATTTTCCTAAATCAATTCATAAACCTCTACCAATATCATAATATATCAATTAAACATACTTAGCTCCATGTGTAAGATAACTACTCATATAACAAGACATGATAGGATTGCATCAAGGTTAACCATACGATCTAGAACCAAGTACAACATGACTGAACCGGCCTAAGCCTAGTTTCAACATGACTGCCCTAAGACAAGTCAAACCTGATCGCTTGTAATATGAAGAGAATTGGCGATCGAGCAAAGTGAAGACATGGATGTAATCGATACATAAGCGGCCAAGGAACCAACCAGAAATGGCCGATGGTCGCAAGTATAACCGATCACACCACTCACCTTTGGTGTGCGATCTTGAGTGTCCACGCCTTTATCCTTGCTTCTAGTATCCATATTGAACTGTTATCCTTTCCTCAAGCAGCTTTGCTCTTGCCGGAAAGAACCACTACCACAAGGCCTTGTTTTGGTTGAGTTCTTCTCTCTCTTCTCTCTCTCTGTCTCTCGGTCTTTATGCAAGTTTTTCCCTCAGGAATTCTGTGCCAAAATTGACCTCAAGGCCCGAGTATATATAGAAGAGGGGTTCAGCCAACTGCCCATGGCAGAAGGGTGTCATTTGGTCAAAAAAGGTTCCTTTTGCACTTGCACCCATTCGGCCAACAACCAATCCTTAACAGGACCATATTGGGCCAGGACTGATTGACCATGACCGTGGTCTGATGCAATGTGTCCATCGGACCCATAACCAACCCGGACCAATAACTGGCCTAGTAGCCGACTAGACCCAACACAACCGTCCAAGATCCCAACACCCTGTCCAGCTGAGCTCAGCTGACTCCTAGCTGGTCCAGATGAGTGATCTAGTTCATCCAGATAATCGAGCTGACACACTTGAGCTGATCTAAGACCAAGCCATGCCCAGCTTACTGAGATTCCATTTCGCATTGCCCAACTCCGTTACACCTCGTCTAGCTGCCCTAAGCTTATTTCCACCTCTGTTTGGTTAAGTCTCCACGTTCCGAAACACTTAACCTTCATTACGGACCATGGAACGCTTGCCCTTAGGTGATATGACCAGCTTGCTCGTTCCCTAGCACCATTGCCCATTATGAAAATTCTATCTAGGATCGGGGACATGACAAGTCTCCCCACTTGCGATGGATTCAACCTCGAATCCGAGCCAAGTATTTCCTCCATTGAGAACTGATCATACGAGTTAGGAAATTCGGTCCTCATCTTGGATTCAGTCTTGCAAGTTTTCTCTTATCATCCATTGCAATCCCAGATGAATTTAACCATCTGCGTTGTCTTCTTCCGAGTTGATTTTCCACCTTGTCTACGATTCAAACTGGCCTTGTCTCTATGGTTAGGTTCTTACCAAGATCAGAAAGAATCTCTAGTACAATGATGTTCTGCTCTGTTAGGTATTTCCGTAGTTGGGATACATGGAACACATTGTGAAATGCTTCCATCTCAGTTGGCTAGTTCTGCCACCGTACCTACTCTCTCGATAATCCTAAAAGGAGCCAAGTACCTCAGATCTAGTTTCCTTGTCCCATAAACTCTTGCCCGACCTTTAAATGTGATCATCTAGACATAGACAAAATCGTTGACCTCAAACTTAAGATGCTTCCTCTGTCTGTCCACATAATTCTGTTGGCAATCCTGCACCTCCTTCATCTTGTCCCTTAGAAACTTGATCTTCTCAGTTGTTTCCTCCACAATATCAGGATTCAACATACTATTCTCCCCTACTTGGGTCCAGAATAGAGGTTTCCTATATGGCCGCCCATATAAAGCTTCATATGGCGACATGCCTATACTTGTGTGGAAACTGTTGTTGTAAGAAAACCCCACCAAGGGTAAATGTCTTTCCCAGGAATAACCTCAGTCCAAGACACATGCTCGCAAGTTATCTTCCAAAGTCTGAATGGTCCGTTCTGAATGCCCATCCATATGTGGATGATTGGCGGTGTTCATGTTCACTCTTGTTCCCAGAGCCTTTTGGAAAGCTTTTCAGAAATAGGAATTGAACCATGAGTCCCTATCTCAGACAAAACTAGCCAAAACTCCATGCAGACGAACAATCTTATCTATGTACTTACGCAAAATTTGATCAACACCATCGGTTTTCTTAACAGGTAGGAAGTGTGCCGACTTGGTCAGTCGATCAACCACAACCCATACTGGATCCTTATTATTCTTGGTCGTAGGAAAACCCGTCACGAAAACCTTCTTGAGATTCTCGTCCAGCCTCTGTGTATTACGGATCCTAGTATGTAAATCAGCCTGATCGGCAACCACTAACCCCAAAGGCACATTCATACTAACCAATATGTTAACGTGCAGAGTCTAGACCATTACTTCCAGCTTAAATGCCTGAATTTCAGCTGATACATCTGCTCGTCTCCAGCTAAAGGCATTGGACACCAGATTTGCCTTGCCCGAATGATAAGCAATGTCAAGATCGTAATCAGCCACAAACTCCATCCACCTCCTTTGCCTCAAGTTCAAATCAGGCTGGGTGAATATAACTTAAGACTCTTATGGTATGTAAGTATCTGAACTTTGGCACCATACAAGTTGATCGCCAAATATCTGGGTGAACACAACCTCAGCCACTTCAAAATCATGGGTCGTATAGTTCCCCTCATGTTTCCTCAGTTGCCGCGTTGCATAGGTAATGAACTTTCCATGCTGTGTCAGTACACAACCTAGCTCAGTGATGGACATGTTTGTGTACACAACATACGGCTGGTATTCCTCTGGTAGGAAAAGGGTCAGTGCACTAGTCAACATGTCTTTTAATGCAGAGAACGCCTCTCACATTCTTCAGGCCATTTGAACTTCACGTTCTTTCTAAAGTGATCATGTAAAGGCTTGAACTTGAAGATGAGCTTGAATACAACTTGGAAGAGTCAGAAGAGTCGGATGGGTCGATTGGAAATAACATGGACGGGTCGGATCGGTCAACTAGATATAACATGGATGAGTCAGATGATCGTAGTGAACCGGACGACCAAGAAATTAAACTGAAAATGAAGGAAGAAGATCTCAACATCCGTTTGGAGAATAAAGATCACTTTAGTCATCAAACAAGGTCTAATGAGTTAAATGGAAAATGTCTTAAGGGTTTAGAACAAGAAGAAAAAGGAGATGGTCGTAAATTTCTTTCGTGGACTGACGGCGTGCATATTAAGGTTTATTTTAAAGCATGCAATCTATCAAATTAACCCTACGAACTACTTTTGCCAAGAGAGGTCTAACTGTAGTACTTAGGGATCGAATCCACAAAGAGCGAGGTCACAAATAGATTTATGTATTTCTAATGGTTAAGCTAGGCAAGCTATAAATAGGCGGTTTATTGTAGGTTATATTACGAAAAGGAAGTTGTCTAAATAAGTTAAGTTGATTCAAATATGAAAATATATATCTAGGGTTTCAGGCAAGTGAATTATAGAGGATAAGATGATGCATGAAATTATTAATATGCAAAAACATTAATCAACAAATCAGACGCCCTTTCATTCCAACTCTCGTATGCGAACATAAGAGTCGACCGTCGATCGACGGCTACGGCCGAGTGTCGATCAATTGTTATCAGACAGGAAGTACGTCTGCTAGGTTAATTAAACCAGCTCTCGCATGTATCTAACAATCTAGCTAAATGGAATCAATTCTGGCACATAACCTACACTCGTAGTTGTCCATGTCCTCAGTTCATGTTTCTAGTTAGATACTCTAGAACGAAAGCTTAAACACAATTCCAAAGATTGATATATGTTCATCCTAGCAATCCTAATTTGGGGCTAATTCATCAATACCAATATAAACCCTAAATCTAACAAGAGAATTACTCAGACATAATCATAGAAAGCATGGTAACTGAATAATATGATGCATTGAATAAATAATGGGGTTCCAATACATATCTCTGAAGGAGTTCAGATCTTCTCCCCTAAAACTACTAAGAAAACTCAAAAGCTGTAAATAATACTTTGTGTAATGTGAAATCTGTGTCCCTTTGCCTAAACAGTAGCAGAACCTTTATACACTAGGTCAAAACTCGTTTAGGGGCATTATCATAATTTATCTTGACTTGGGCTTGAAGTCGGCCAATACTTCTGCGAGTAGCCGTCAATCAAAAGCAAGAATGCTCCGTCGATTGATGGTCATGCCTGATTTCGACTCTGACTTAGCTGATCGTGAGCAGCTACTAGATATCTTCTCTGAATGCTCTAACAAGCTCCATCATCTCCATAATGCTCCAAAACGTACATTGACCTGAAAAGACTCTAAAATACAGTCTAGACATACATAGTAGACTCTAAATAGGGTCCAAATGATGGTCTAAAAATGGTAAATAACAAGGTATATCAACTCCCCCAGACTTATTCTTTTGCTTGTCCTAATTGAACAAAGGTAGACTGTGAAAGAGGTTTGAAAATCAGGGACTCAAATAATACATAAGCATAACTATCACCCCTACTATATCGCAACCACATCGAATAATGCTAATCAAAGAGAAACTTTATATGCCCTATCCTAGTATGGCAACCAAATCCATTATAACAACAACTCAATAAATAATAATTTGACTCACCCCTTTACTCTTCTCATTTCTTGGCACAAAAATTAAGTCCAGGCTTTACCTTGGGAGTATCGATAAAAGGACACATGGACTCAACTAGTGCAATCCTACATGTATAGGCATAAAGTCTTTCCTGATCCTTTCCTTCCCTCTTCTCTATTAGAATATCCTTGGATATCAAATTCAATGGACAATGATGCTGGTAAATTCCATCTTTCCATCTCATTTTTGATTTTTTTGAACAAAGTTGTAGGCGAGTAATGGGATTATAGGTAATGTACTTACTCCTCACTTCCAACAATGTGTGATCATTCCTTTGAATTAGAATAGTGTGGTCATCGGTAATGTACCTACCCCTCTGCATCTCATGAAATCATCTCAATCTTTTCTAATATAGATCCTGAAGAGAGAGAGAGAGAGAGAGAGAGAGAGAGAGTAGGGAAATCAGAAATACGCAGACTAGTACCTTATAAACTTGCAAAGCCTCAAAGCAAGCAAAGTAGTCAGTATTAGGTTGGAGATAAGATTTGGTTCCTTCAAACTTTCTTATTAAGTGTGATCTTATGGCTGGATGATCCACTTTGGCATCTTAGTAAGTGTGATCTATGTAATCAACATGTCTAGGAATGGTGCTATAGTGTGGTTAGTCAATAAATAAGTTCTGATCATAATCTCCTTCTTGACTCTATAAAAAATATTTGAAAAAATTAATAGATAAAAGCTCAAAATAGATCAAAGCATCAAAGAACCTCCCCCAGACTTAAATAACACTGTCCCTAGTGATATCCCGTCGGGTTTGGTTGATAAAAACTATATAATAAGTAAAAGGAAGAGAGATAGTCGATGTAACCAAACTTCGTAAAGAGTGTCGACCGATGGTTGGTGTTGAGTGTCAACCGATGGTGAACCATCCAAGGCGTCGACCGATGGTGAGGTGTCGGTGTCTACCGATGGTGATTTCAAACTTTTCGACTCCTTCGAAAAAATGAAGTAATTAAAAACATAATTAATAATTAAGTAACTAAAACATAAAACTTACTAAATAGTGGGTTGTCTCCCACTCAGCGCTTGGTTATAGTCTTAAGCTCGGCGTTTGGACTTCTGGACTAGTGACAGCGTCCGGGTTAAGGTTTATATTAAAGCAAGCAATCTATTAAATTAACCCTACGAAGTACTCTTGCCAAGAGAGGTCTATTTGTAGTACTTAGGGATCAAATTCACAAAGAGCGAGGGCACACAATAGATTTTTGAGTTCTAAAAGTTAAGCGAGGCAAGCTATAAATAGGAGGTTTGTTTGAAGGTTTTATTCCAAAAAGAAAATTGCCTAAATGAGTTAACTGACTCAAATATGGAAAAGATAGATCTAGGGTTTCAGGTAAGTGAATTACAGTGGATAATATGGAGGGAATTATGAATATGCAAGGACCTTAATCACAATCCAACCCCCTCTTGTTCCAACTCTTATATTCGAACATAGGAGTCGACCATCGATCGATGGCTAAGGCCGAGTGTCGATCGATGGTTATCGGACATGAAGTTCGTCAGCTAGGTTAATTAAACCAGCTCTCGCATGTATCTAACAATCTAGCTCAATGGAATTAATTCAGGCACAAAACTTACTCTCGTAGTTGTCTATGTCCTAGGTTTAGGTTTATAGTTAGCTACTGTAGAACACAAGCATTAAACACAATTCCAAAGATAGATATCTCTTCATCCTAGCAATTCTATTTTTGGGCTAATCATCAGTACCATAATGAACCCTAAATCTAACAAGAGAATTACTCAGACATAATCATAGAAAGCATGATAAACTGAATAATATAACGCATAGAATAGATAAAGGGTTTCATTAAAAATCTCTGAAGGAGTTCAGATCTTCTTCCCAAAACTACTACGAAAACTCAAAGCTGTAAATAATACTTTTATGTGAAATCTATGTGTGTTTGCCTAAACAATGGCAAGACCTTTATAAACTAGGTCAAAACTTATTCAGGGGCATTCTTCTAATTTGTCTTGACTTGGGCTTGAAGTCGGCCAATGACTATGCGAGTAGACCGTCGATTGACAACAAGTGTGCACCGTCGATCGATGGTCAGGGTTGACCTCAAATCTGACTTAGCTGATTGTGAACAACTACTGGATATCTTTTCTGAATGCTCTAACAAGCTTCTTTATCTCCATAATTCTCCAAAACATACCTTTACCTGAAAAGACTCTAAAACACAGTCTAGACATACATGCAGACTCTAAATAGGGTCCAAATGATAGTCTTAAACTGGTAGATAAAAAGGTATATCAACTCCCCTAGACTTAAACTTTTGCTTGTCCTCAAGTAAAATACATGTAGCATGACTATCACCCTACTATATCGCAACCACATTGAATGATGCTAATCAAAGAGAAACTTTATATGCCTTATCCTAGTATAGCAACCAAATCTGTTCTATCAACAACTCAACAAATACTAATCTGACTCACCCCTCTACTGATCTCATTTCTTTGCATAAAAATAAAGTGCAGGCTTTACCTTGGGAGTATCGATCAAATGACTCATGGACTCAACTCTTACAAACCTGCATGTATAGGTATAAAGCCTTTCATGATCCCTTTTTTTTCCTCTTTTCTTTCAGAATATTTTGAATCTCAAATTCAATGGAAAATGATACTGCTACAATCCATCTTGCCATCTCATTTTTTGATTTTTTTTTAATACAAAGTTGTAGGCGAACAATGGGGTCATCGGTAATGTACCTACCCCTCGCTTCCAACAATGTGTGAACATTCCTTTTAATTAGAATAATTGGGTCATCAGTAATGTACCTACCCCTTTACATCTCATGAAATCATCTCAATATTTTCTATTATAGATGATGAAGAGAAAGAGAGAAAGGAAATCATAAATAACAGACTAGTACCTTACATACTTGCTGAAGATCAGATCCGATGTATACCAAGCCCCAAAGCAAGCAAAGTAGTCAAAATTAGGTTGGAGATAATCCACTTTGGCATCACTAGTAATCTCTGCAATCAACATGTCTAAGAATGGTGCTAAAGTATGGTTAGTCAATAAATAAGTTCTGATCATAATCCCCTTCTTGACTCTTAAAAAAATTGAAAAAATTAATAGATAAAAGCTCAAAATAGATAAAAGCATCAGCGAACCTCCCCCATACTTAAATTACACTATAAGACCCGATCCTTGTCATTCGACCCAACTGGACCCTTAGGCTTATTTTCCAGAAACATAGCTTGTGTGATTCACAATTATTTACTAAGTCATATTCGGAGCTATAAGGTTCATAAACAACCGACCAGATAGTATAAAATAATATGGAATGAATTAATTTGTGACTACTTAATGTTATGTGATCTAATACATAGTTTACTATAAGTCTCATAAACGATAAGCTACTCATCCCTAACAATATCTAACCACAGGAAACACAGCCTCTCACTGATAAAGTCTTCATCGCTCCTTGGCTTGACCACGATCAGCCTCAGTTTCTGAAACCATGACCAACATAAGCACTAATCTTAACCGAAGACAGAACGGTTGATTCTACAATGCTTGGCTTGGTTCCTAGAACTTTGATAAACCTCAATCTATATAATCACAGAATAATCAGAGAAACTATCCACCATATCCTAAGTCAATCAACCAACCACCCCACATGACTTTTGAATAGATAGACAGTCCAAACAAGACAATAGAACATGACCAGAACCGTATTGTCTTTTTAGGCCAATCCGCTTATCCGGATAGAGTCTAGGTTCAACTGAGCACTCTTGAAGTCCGGGTCATGCACCCCATGACTTCCTTACCTGATCCAGATTTAAGCATGGATCCATAAAACCGAGTAAGACTCCAATCGCATTTGTATTGTTGAAAAACCGATTGACCTTGCGACTCGTTACTCTGGTTAAACGAACCGTGTCTATGTCCTGGCTATAAAAGCCATGTACTGAATCATATCGATCGTACAGAACCGTATACAATGATATCGTTTGGAACATGCACCCCTTGGCCGATGGCACCTTTTGGTCGATAGCACCTCTTGGTCCTCGTACCCTTTGATACTTGCAACCTTTAGCATCTTGTCCCTTTTGGTTACTCGCAACCTTTGGTAACTCACAAACTTTGGTGACTTGTGACTCTTGGCACTCGTACCTTTTTGGAACATTCCAACCGTCCAGCCTAACTGTCCCTTCTCTGGAATGATCCGGACTGATCCGCATAACCGAACCATGGTCTAGGTTTGCGGATTGGGTGTGTACGCATCAAGACGAGGGACGCAACCCCTGGACCCAACCATCACAACCCTTGGTGTAAAACCAAAAAGAGAAGAAGAAGAAGAAGGATGGAAATAGATTAAGAAACCACCAACCCAATCAGACCATAAACTCAGCCAAAGGGACCGCCCGTCTAGCCTTATGGATCGCTGGTCCATCACGTACATTGGAACCAACCCCTGGGTTCTCCATGTTTTTCCCTTTGTTAGATCCTCCCATCCTTGATCATAGATTCTTTCCCCAAACGAATGAACTAACCAGAAAACAACCACCCAAATCGGCCTTCTTCTTGGCCGCAATCTCTTTCACTTTCTCTCTCTCTCACGATATTTCTCTGAGGTTTTACTCTGGAAACTGATGATACAAATCGAAAGAAAGGGTCCCTATTAATAGAGAATGATCGGCCAGGAATTTCCCCATGAACAGGCACGACTTGCTCGCAAATGGGCATGACTTGGTCGATAGGTTGCACCCCTTAGCCGCATGCACCCCTTCGCCTACAACCGCCCCTTCTTGGGTCGATAACAAGCCAAAACAGAAACCCAGACCCTACATGATTGGCCCATGGCTTTACCCTAGAGTCCACCAGACCCTAGACACCATGGCCGGACCAACCGGCCCCCACCGGCCCGGACCCGGACCCGGACCAACTGCCCAAGACCCAAACACTCCATCCAGCTGAGTTGAGCTTATCCCCAGCTGGTCCAGATGAGTGAGCTGGTAGCTCAGCTAAATGAGCTGACTTAAATATAGCTGAGTTAGACTGAGCTTGGTCGAGCTACGTTTAGCTGGTTGAGCTAGTCGTTTACTTTGCCCAGCTACCAAAATACTCGCCCAAGTCCTTTAACTCGTTTCTTTCCCTCTAATTTGGGTTAAGTTCTCAAACCCGTAACCCTATTCTGACCATGGAACGCCTGCCTCTTGAACAAATGATCTGCAGGTCGTTTCTTCGAACCATGGCCAGTCACATGATCCTATCTAGGATCAGGGATGTGACAAGTCTCCCCCCTTGTGATGGATTCGTCCTCGAATCTGATTTGAATGTCTCCTTTGAAAAAAACTGATTAAACCACTTAGGATTCTCAACTTTCATCCTAGCTTATGTTTCCCAAGTGATAATATCTTTCCCATTACAGTCCCAAACGAGACCTTGACCATTTGGACCGTCTTCTTCCTTGTTGCCTTTTCTATCCTACCTACGAACCCTTGTTTCTAAGGTTAGCTTCGGACCTAGATTATCAGGGATAGCAGGAAGGACGATGTCTTGGTCCGTCAGACATTTTCAGAGTTGAGAGACATGGAACACGTTATGAAACGCATCCATATTGGCTGGAAAATCCAACTTATATGCCACCATGCCAACTCTTTCTATGATCCTAAACGGACCCAACTACCTCAGATCTAATTTCCCTCTACCAGAAATCATGACCCGTCCTTTGAAGGTAATCATCTAGAGGTATGATATAGCCTATTTATTACCAGTTAAAGGCCATGTTATAGGCTCTTTTTAGGGTCTATTATCTGTGTAGGATATGTTTTGGAGTATTTACAGGTCCATGAACGTTTTGGAGATATATGGAGATACTTGGAGCTTTTGGAGCATTTAGAGGAGAAGAATCCGTAGCTGACTATTTGAGGAGACGAAGTACAAGACTTGTCGTCCATCGACAACACAATCTTGGAGTCGAGCGATGATAAAAGACCAAGGTCGATCGTTGCTGCAAACTTGCCATAGATCGACATCAACTTTGCAGTCAGCTGATTTAAAATCCCTAGATTGAAGACAAAATGACGAGAATGCACTAGACGAGTTTTGATCTAAGTTTTAGTATTTTTATTTTTATGCTTATGTATTGAGAGCAAAAGAAGAGTGCAAGTGCATGCAAGGCTTGACACAACTTACAAAGCTTTATAGTTTTAGGTTTATAGGGGAGAAGATTCATAACTCCTTAGGGAGATTTGTATTGGACCCCAATATTTTATCTATGCATTATATTCAGACTATTGTTCTTTCTTTGATTATGTCTGAATAGTTATCAACTAGATTTAGGGTTGAATGATAGAAATCATGGATCTTAAAAGTAGGACATGGACGACTACGAGAGTTGGTTCTGTGCCAGAATATACTCCATTGAACTAGGCTGTTAGGCGTATGTGAGAGCTGGTCTAATAAGTCTGGTGGACTTATAAAATCTCGTTCACACTTCCTTCTGATTTCACCGTCGATCGACATCATGCTTTAGCTCTTGATCGATGGTCTTTCCTTTTGCTCGAATACGAGAGTTGTAGTTAAGAAGGTTAAAATGGTTAATATTTGAGTTCTAGTATATTTACATTCCCGTGCTTCCTATCCACTATAATCCATTAGGCTTGAAACCCTAGATCTAGCATATTTACATTTGCATCATGTTAGTTTATTAGAATATTTTCGTACTTGCATAATTAGAATATTTCCATATTGCATCTCTACTTCTTGATAAGGAATATTTTCTTAACTGATTGTTTGCCACGAATATATATATATATATATTCACCTAGCTTAGTCTTTAGAAATAAGAAATCTATTGTTTGTCATTGCTCTATGCGGATTCGATCCCTAAGTTATCTCGTTTGGAAAGAGTAATATTTGTGTGTTAAGACTAGGGCTAATTTGATAGTTAATTGTTTAGGATTTTCATACCCTACTAGAACAATAAAAACAAGCATGTCAAATTTGGCACCGTTGCCGGGGGGGGGGGGGGGGGCGCATTGATCGCCATTAAATTTAATTTCGAGGATTTAGTCTAGGTTTGTTACTACATTCAACTTACTAAAAATTTCTTTTCCTTGTTTTTCAGGTGCATGCAAAGACACATCAGGAGCAATAAAGATAAAGAACTACGATTCTCTGACCTTGATAAACTCGAACATACGATCCGCCAAGAAATACGACAAGCATCGATCGACAGCACCTACACCGCGTCGACCGACAACACCTACACCGCGTCGACCAACACTTCTTTACGGACAACATCGACCAACATCAGAACTCGAGCATCGACCAACACTGATCACATAGCAACGATCGACAAAAACTTACCCGCATCGATCGACAGAAGCAGACAAGTGCAGATGGTTGCGACTTTAATATTTACTCGGGATGAGAATGGGAACCTGCATGACCAAGAAGGTCATATGCGTAATGCAGCATGTCAAAAGATAGACGATCATGGGAACGTAATCCCTGATACAGAAGAAGAAGCAGACGCTACAGAAGCTCAACCTGAAGCTAATGCCCAAGCTGCTCAGAGAACACTGGATTACTACAACCGTCCAGACCAGTTCTACCGCCAACAGATCCGCCATTCGTCCTCCAGCTTTTCAGAGGAATGATTTTGAAATCAAGCCCGCCTTCTTCGACTTGTATCACAGACGCCTTACCATGGGTTACGACATGAGCACCCTATGGATCATCGGGACTAATTTGAGGATCTAATGTCTGCTATCAAAGCTAATGGAGTCCTCGAAGACTATCTCTTTTGTAAGCTTTTCAAGTACTCACTTGTTGGAGAAGCTACATATTGGCTTAAGTAGTTACCACCAGGATCCCTGACATCCTGGAATTACATCAAGAATTCCTTCTTGCGTAACTTCTTTGGTGACACAATAACAGAAGATCTGAGGAGCAAGATTGCTACTTTTTCACAAGAACCCTCAGAATCTTTCAGAAACTCATGGATAAGATTTAAATCATATCAAAGAGACTGTCCACACCATGGGTTCAACGAAGTGCAACTTCTCAGCACTTTCTTTACAGGTATTGGATTACAGTACCAGATGGCTTTGGACACAACTAGTGAGGGAAATTTCAGCACTAAGAATCCTGAAGAAGCTACAAGATTGATTGAGAATCTGGCATCCAGAAGCAGCACCAAGAACACATACTTCGAAAGAAAGAAATCAACTCCAACTATGAGCAAGGATCATATTGAAGAGGTCAAGACAGAACTGGATATTGTTCATCAATTCTTCAGGAAGCAGGTCACTTTTGCAGAAGTAGAAGTAATAGAGTCTGGAGATGATGAGATTGAAGAAGAGGATGTGAGCTACATTGATGGGAATGGTTTCCAGAGACAAGGAAATCCAGATTTCAACAGGTACTCCTATGTGAATGGTCAAAGGAGTAGCTTTAATCATGTTTCACAGCGAAAAACCTTCAACAACAACAAAACTTATGGATCTTCTTACTACCAAAATCCTCCTCCTGAAACTGAAGAAAGCAAGATAGAAGCAATGGTTAATAGAATTTTAGAGGGACAGCAGAAGATGACTGTGGATTTCAATAGAAAGATAGATGGGCTGTACCTCAACCTCAACACCAAGTTCGAAATTCTCAACACCCATGTGAAGAAGCTGGAGAATCAGGTGCTGCAAACAAGTGAAACCATTAGGAGGCATGAGAGCGTAATCACGGAAAAAATAGAGGTTGGACAAAAGCACCACGTCAATGCATTGATTGATGATGATTTTGGCAGGAAGTTAAGAGGGAAAGGCTCCAAGAAGGAGATTTTTGTGTGGAAAGTTTGATGTCATTCGGCAGTTCGCATTTTTGTCGATTGACACCACACAATGAGCACCGATCGACACAGATTCTTGCAGCATCAATAGCTTAGTGTGAATCGACTAACATCGATCGACACCTACACGAGATGATCGACCAACATAGAGATAGAGGAATCGATCGACAATGCAACCTTGGCATCGATCGACATATGAGAAAGCCGGTTCGACTGCCCAACATCGCTGCAAATTCGATCGTGCGTCCAACCAGAACGGTTTCAGAACATAATAATGACACATCTGAAAGTATGTATCTTTGTAGAGAAGATGAGGGACATTCTAAGAGGAAGCAAAAGATCCCTAAACATCTACGCAAAGAAGCAAATGAAAAGGAGATGGATTGCTTTGCCATAAGAGTTTTCTGAAAAATTTAGATACTCCTTTTGATGAAGCTTATTATACTCACAGGTTGTGGATTTTTTTCAGGAAAACAAGGACGACAGACGACAATATAGAGGTCATGTTCAATCATCTCAAAGAAAAGATGAAACAGAGGACCTGTCTGAAGAAGAAAAGTGATCCTGGGAAGTTCGTGATTCCATGCTTTATCAAGGGCAACGAATACCCCAATCCCCTCTATGATACTAGATCATCAGTAAGAATTATGCCATAAACTATGGCAGAGAGGGTGAACCTAAAATTGGAACCCTCAATGATTCCTTCACATTTGTAGACTGCTCAAAAGTGAACTCAGGAGGGACGGTAAAAGATGTTCCAGTGCAGATTAACAACACCCTAGTTCCAGTAGACTTCCACATGATGGACATCATGATAGCTTGGAACTCTTCACTACTAGTTGGAAGACATTCATGGCTACCATGGGAGATATATGCGATATGAAATTAAACAGGTTGTATCTATCTCTAATTGATCAAAAATATTTTCTTTGAACCTGTCAAGAATAAGAACAAGGATACTCTGATTGAATTGTGTGATGATGCAGAATTTGTGGCCACATGCTTCTGTGATTATGACTTCAATGAAGAATCGGAAGATGGAGCATCGATCGTCACCCAGCCCAGACAATCGATCGATGCGTTTTCAGTTCAGGAATTGGTCGATACCCACCCTTTGCTATCGATCGACGACCATTATCCAGAACCGATCAACAACTGCCACGCAGATGGTGGTAACAACACAGCCAACCCCAAGTACGACGAAGACTACAGAGAAGAAGAGGTGATCGAGTACCGTAGTATTTCTATGGAAGAAGCTGGTGTTTTTCATATTTCCGATCGACTCGAGAAGTCGACATCGATCGTCGGTAACCCTATGCCATCGATCGATACTGAACTAGAAGCAGCATCCAAAGTAGATTTAGCTGCATAACACGACAAGGAATATGTTTATCTACCATGACATGAGTTCAGTATCATAATAGATCCAGAAGGTCACGCAAGAGTTATGGATGGCAGACTACTAAATGTTACAAGGGAAGATATAGAAGATATTCTTGCCATGGCTAATAGAGCTGGCAACCTTTTCACGCACAGTCTGGTTATCGAGCATCGATCGACGGTCACCATATACCATCGATCGACACACATTCAGTATGTGAAGGATACGATGAAGATTAAAGAGCTGAAGAGAAGATTGAATATCAAGGCCTAGCATCAGAAGACGCTGGCTGGGTGATGAACGCGAGAGTGGATACTAAAGCATCGATCACCGGCTACTCCTGGCCATCGAATGACATCAGACGCGAACCAGACCATGAACTTGGAGCAGAAGATAAAAATATTGGTTACCTTAGACCGGATGAGTTCGGAATTTTCAGAGACCCAGAGGGTCGTGCACAAACTCTTTGTGGGAGAATCGTACATTTATCCAGGAAGGATGTAGAAGATGCCCTTATTATGGCTAATGGATCGGGTACTTGATTTGGACAGCAGCAGCAGCCATCGATCGATGCACATCATACATCATCGATTGACGTGCATCATACATCATCTATTGACATCGAGGTGCAGAAGAATGAGACAATTGTTGGGGTCAAAATCAGTTACGACGGATCAATCAATCCATTTTAGAAAGGCGGATCAATCAATCCATTTTCACCTCGTCCTTTTCAACTCCCTCTTTCGATTCTTGTTCGAACTTATCTTTGTTCTGTCTCGATCGAGATTGACACTGGAACTTTACCAAAAGAACACGTTTTCTCGATAAAGGATCGGGTCAATCGTATGAGACGGTGACGGTTAACAAAACACCTAGAGGCATATGCCCCATACAAAAGATCCTATCTCTCGGACGACGTTGTTTAAGCAATGCTGTTTCGATAAAATCGTAGAAACGCCTAAGTCAGAAAATGGGCGCTGAGGTCT
>CAJHQP010003189.1:0-71534 GCA_905132765.1 Moricandia arvensis | reverse complement strand
ATCATATCCATTATGATAATTCCCACAATAAAACACTCAGTTACTCTTTTTGTGAAGCATGATCGTTTAAATCTTTACACTCCGGCTCAAGCCAGCGATTCAAGTGTTTCAACGATGAAGATACCTGAATTTTTTTTACCAATAAACAATATAAACATTAATTATATGGTTTTAACAAAAGATTTTACAAGTGTGTATCGTTCTTATTTATATAATAGGGTAACCAGTCAATTTGTTTACCTGTTTATCCCAATCTGTTTTTAATGTCATTATAGTAAGCACACAAGTTTGCACAAAAATTCCTAAAAGCATCCCTAACCATACACCCTGAGGTTAAAAGAAAATTAGTTATTTGTTATACACTAAAAGAAAAGGAGGATCACATTGAAAATATTTAGCAAGTTATCATAATTATAAAAAAAAGCTTTACCTTGACTTGCATACCCATACCATAACCAAGTAAAATGCCTGTTGGAATTCCAATAAGATAATAGCAAGCAAGGTTAACATATGTAACATACTCTTGCCATCCCGCTCCAACAGCAACTCATGTCCCGGTAGTCCGATTATAACCAGTTCAACACACATATATACGCTAGTTTTAATAAAGATAGATAGTAACATGTTTCATGTTTATAAATAACTGACCCTCTATTCGAACATACCGGAGAGAACAGGTTGAACACTGTTTAAGAGGATGGAGAAGGCCAAAATTGGAGAGAGATCTGCTACTTCTGCAGCCACAGCTTCACTTGTTGTATGAAAACCTTCCTCTTAGAAGCAAGAAGACGAAGAAGAATATAACCCCTATGGAAAGTGACGTTAGAATTGCTGTCATGGTTGCAAATTTGGCTTCCTTCGAATTTCCACTTCCGATCTCATTTGACACTCTAACACTATTTACATGAATAGTTTTGAAAACAGGAAAAAAAAATCAATTATCATACCCTTAGGAGTTCGGTTCAATCTGTAAGAAAACTAAATGCGTGCATGTGTCATATATGTATTTGCATGCACCTTACTGCTGCCATGAAGCCGAAGGCTACCATCATCTCCAGTCCATTTATGTTGACGCTGTGACAATATATTGATCAAATAGATAAAAATAAATGTCAAAATATTAATTCGAACGGCTTTAGTTTTTTTTTTTTTTTTTGGTAACCTGACTTTAGTTTTCTTGTTGATATATTTTATTGAAAACACATGGAAAGTTACAGCATGGAAAAATACGGATAAACACACTAGAATCTAAAGTTAAGCAGTCTTAGGCTATAAATTAAAAGAGATAGAGATAATGAAAAATATAACAACAAGTGGTTTCATTACAAAACAATTTGTTGAACGCTTTTTTTTTAAAGAACAATTTGCTGAACTCGAGGTGAGATCAGTAGATAAGGGTAAATGCCAAATTTTCAGCTCGTTACATTAAAATATCAAAAATGTTAGTATCAAAACGAATAACCTAAAGAAAATTAAAGGTATTTGTGCCTGAATAAAAAATTTATGGACCAAAGATAGAGAGCTTAATTAGATGTTGTTTATCAGATTGAAAGTGCATCAAGAGCAACCTCAGCATTTTTTAAGCCTCCAGTGAGCAGAACCAAGATCGTGTTGTACCATAGCTCCAAGCTGCTCAAAATAAATTAAAGTCAGAAAATAATTATTCTTAAAATATTATCCAAATTTAGAAATACGTGTAAACAATAAACGATACTCCAAATAGATATTGTTCCAAACTTTTTAAATACCATAGGCAGCCATTATTATATCAACCAGCTACATGTGTATCAAGATAAACCAATAGATAATACTACCACATGATTCCGATCAAAGATATATGTATCACGATAATATCACATATTTACTAATTATTTATTTCTGACTAATGAGTAACAAAAATAAACAAGTGTATGTGGTTGACAAGACATTTCTCAATGCTTTGCGAGTCGAGTAGCCAGAATGATAAAAAGAAGAAGTAAAATTAAGAAGCCACACCAAACCATACCACCAGAAGACAAAGAAAGTCTCAAGACAGGCCAAAGATCCTTGAAAGCCAACCAAGAGAACCCCATCCACGTGTCCCTACATCCACCGCACGTGACGAACAAGAGCTGCGCAATGTTGGGCAACCAAAACACCACGAGCATCGATATCATAGCACCAGTGATCCCAAAGTCAAAATAAACAATAAGAAGCCACGACAACAAGAGGTGGACCCCTAGAGAGACAGTAGCCACGTAGGCAATGATCTTGTTCTTGCTCTGAGCTTGGAGGAACATTTGACAAGTGAAGGACGGTACAAAGTAAACCCCTATGACCCACAAGGCTATGATCCGAGCCTCACGGACGATGTGTTCCTGTTGACCTAAAGCAAAGAGGATTGGTCCCGAGAAGATGTAGACAGGTGTGATGCAAATGGCACAACATGTGAGAACGATCCACGATCTTTGGAGGTAAATCCCTAGCACATGATAATGTTTCGCTCCGTAGGCTTGACCACATAGTGTTTCTAGTGCACTAGCCATACCTAACTGCAAGAAATTTCCTTTTTGTAACTTAATGTTCTGATCATTAATCTCTTATTGCTATCCAACTTTGTCATAGCATAGAATCACTATTTCCTCTATATCGTTCATATGCAAGTAAAATAAATCAAAATAAGCTACGACAAGCACGACAAATGGCCATGTAAGCTTTCCCCAACAAAATGATGAACGTTTACATAATCAAAGTTAGGTCGTTCTGAACTCACAACAATGTTCAAGAAATCGCTAGGCGGCAACTAAACACTTAATAGATGACTAGCGACTAAGCTTATTTTTCAAAACCTAGGCGAGGTTTAGGCGTTAACGAATTATTGATTTATTTTATATATATGACATTTATATGAAATATTTTGGTTTTAAATAGAAATATAAAATTATTGTGATAAATTATAAAATTAGATATGCAAAACAAAAAAAATAGACAAATTTGTGATCTATACTAGCATTATTGCTTAAATTATTTCAAATAGTTTAAATCGATTTGAATCGTATAAACCAGATTTTAGAAAAATCATTTCGGATAACACCGAGTTGTCGCATAGACGGGGGCCTAGGTGCCGCCTAGACCGATTTTTAGAACTTGGCTCCATTCACAAAGTGATACGTGACAATAACCTCTCTCTCTACCTTTACTCTCTCTATATTTTCTCAAGAAAAAAATTCAGATCTCTTGCTCCGCCTCTCCACCGTGTGTATCGACGGTGGAGAGTGCTTTTGCTTTCTTTTGTTTTGATTCATTAGAGAGCTTCATCATTTGTTTTTGGTTTCTAGCTAGGCCTTGGTGGCTCGCCCTTTTGTCATGTAGGGGTGTGGAAAATCCGAAGCGGCATAGTGGAGAATCTGACGTTTTTGTCGATGCGGTCTCAGATCTTGGCGTTCCTTGGCTAAGATCATGTTAGAGAATGACATGGGAAATAGGATGAAGACGGTTTTAGAGTTTTTGCAGAAAGAGTTTTGAAGAAACTCTGATTTGTGTCGTGGCTAAGTTTAAATGGATACACAATGGTTCTAAGCGGACTAGCTGTAGATGCTTGTCTAGGCGTCTTAGCAGCTTCCGCAATGTCGTCGGATGACTCCTACGGGTCGCTCCGAAATATCCTAAGGGATTTCCGCAGGAGTGGTGTTGCTTAAATGGGGTAGCAGGCTTATCGTCATTGATAGCGGGAGGAAGTTATTCAAGGTGAGGTGGCGGAGTTGCATGAAGACGTCTCTCTTCCGTTTAAGATCTAGTTTTTTCTTCCTAACCGGTGTAGTCTCGTTTGATGCTGGATTGTTGCCCGTTTTCACGTGATTCCGTTTTTTCAAGCGATTGTGAACTTGTAAGCCGTGAATTTTTACCTGGTTTAGGGTCGCTTAACTAATATAAACTATTATTAAAATGAAGTTAAGTCGTTTTGTAAGACTTGTTGCCGAAGTATTTTTATTTTGAAAAAATAGAATCCTCTCCTTAATTTCAAAATGACCGTATTTTTCAAGTGTGGAAACACTTGTAGTCAAGGTTTGGGTAAATAAGCTATAACTGGACTAAGTATCGTATGTTCAGCGAGAACATGGAACAAACTCAAAACATGCAGAGTGATGGTAATCTAATTGTGGAACGATCAAAGTCTAAGTAAGGAATTGCAGAAAAAAGTAGAAAGGTTCAGAGTCTTCAATCTCTTAGGATCAATCCACGTGATGGCATGATTCATGGCAGCTCAATAACCAATATTTTATCCTAGTTTAGTCCATTAGGATTGAGATTATGCATTCAAGGATTTGTTTATGAAAAGTTCGTTCTTCGTTTTTTGAAGTGGTTCTCAAGGAAATAAGAACATTTTTGCGTTCTTAGGATATTTACATGTTAGATTGATTTGTTTATGTGTACGAACGTAGAGTTTGATCTTGTAAGGAAATGATATAGGAACAAATTAAGAATGAAATTAATTAAGGAAAGCATGGGAGACTAGATAAACGATGTTAAATAAGAAACCTAAGTTTTAGCTTCAGGCCGTAAACGATGTTATGATTGTGTTTTGTCTTCAGGTGTGTATGTTGGCTTCAGCCGTGATGGACCATCAGGTTGGGGACCTTTGATTGTAGGGACTGTCGGGTTGGTGGATCTCTGGTCATATGTTTTGTTGATCGTTGAGTCGGTGGACCTTCAGTCGTAAGAACCGTCGATTTTGTGGACCTTCGGAATGATTAATCTTCGGATTGCATAGATCGTCGATTTGGTGGATCTTCGATTTGGTGGATCTTCGATTTGGCGGATCTTCGATTTGGTGGATCTTCGATTTGGTGGATCTTCGATCGTACGACCGTCTAGTAAATGGACCTTTGGCCGTATGTGTGCAAAATGGCTAAGTGATAAGAGAAAGGGTGATTAATAAGTTAAATGTGTAAGTAATAAAAATAGATAAGGTAAAAATGAAATGGAAATGGATTTTTAATTTGTTAGAATTGAATGTGTAATATTGTATTGATTATTGGGTTGGATGTGTGCGGTTTTGAGCGTTTTCACTGAATAATTTTGTCTACTCATACCTTCTTTTGTGTTACAAGTGATGAGTATTTGTATGAATCGGAATACGAGACGATAAAGAATACTAAAATTATGTATTATGAACTTGAGAAATTTTATAGGAGTTTTATAAAGTATTAATCATTCTTTATTATTATTTAACTAGGTTTTTATCAATAAAGTTACATGATTTCTTAAGTTTATTTGATAAAAGGTTATTCAAGTTTTATTTAGAATTTCTAAAGGCTTTTCAAATATTTTTGAGTCAAATGTTTTACACTGACATATAAAAATATATAATATGTTGAGAATTTTATAAGACAAAGAAATATATATCTGGTCTTGGAATTTATTTTAATGTAGATATATATATGCTTCTTTGTTTGGAAATGTAAAGGGAGAGAGAGATTGTGATTTTCTATCTTTTCTTCTTTCATTCAAAGTTATGTTTAGAACAACAACAAGAAGTACATATTTATAGCTGACGTAAAATATTACACGTATCTACTCACATAGGAGGTATAGACATCTGTAATGCTGAGATGTTATAGCTTTTATATGGTGAGGACATGTGCCTATGAATAATCACATTTATAACACTCCCCCTTGATTATTCATCTTGTGTTACGTACTGCCTCGTTAAAACCTTAGTTATGGAAAAACCCCTTGGGAGAAAAACTATAATAAAGGAAAAAGAGTACAGTGACGTAGTCTCCCCCTGAGAATAATGGACATAGTTTCTTTATTTTAACAAGTCACGTAAACCGCATTCCGATACCGTAAACGTGTTTTCGGAATGTTGTAGTGGGGAGAGCTTTTGTGAATAAGTCAGCCAAATTGTCGCATGATTGTACATACTCGATATCCACTTCTTTATTTTTTTCGAGCTCCCGTATGTACGAGAAAAACCTCGGAGGGATGTGTTTTGTTCTGTCGCTCTTTATATAACCTTCTTTAAGTTGAGCGACACACGCCGAATTGTCTTCAAATATTTTTGTCGGTTCTTTCTTGTCAGATATCCCACTTGCGTCTTGTATGTGATGACTCATTGACCTAAGCCACACACATTCTCGACATGCTTCGTGAAGCGCAATAGTCTCTGCATGATTTGATGAAGTTGCTACCAGAGTTTGCTTCTGGGAACACCAAGAGATCGCAGTTCCACCAATTGTAAAAACATAGCCGGTTTGCGATCGAGCTTTATGAGGATCTGATAAGTATCCTGCATCTGCAAAACCAACCATACCAAACTCGGGTTTTCTAAAATAAATTAACCCAAGATCAACTGTACCTTGGAGATAACGAAATATATGTTTGATTTCGTTCCAATGCCTACGAGTAGGAGAAGAACTATATCTTGCAAGTAGGTTAGTTGCAAAAGCAATATCAGGTCTTGTACAATTTGCAAGATATAGAAGCCCACCGATAGCGTTCATATAAGGTACTTCAGGCCCGATTACCTCCTCGCTATCTTCACAGGGTCTGAAAGGATCTTTCTCTACATCGAGAGATCTATTTATCATTGGAATACTCAAAGGAGTCGCTTTGTCAATATAAAAGCGTTTCAATAACCTTTTCGTATAATTTGATTGATGCACTAATATTCCTTCTCGGAGATGCTCAATCTGGAGCCCAAGACAAAACTTTGTCTTTCCGAGATCTTTCATTTCGAACTCTTCTTTCATATGAGTTCGTGCATCATCAACCTCCTTTTGAGTTCCAATTATGTTCAGGTCATCTACATATACAGCAATGATCACAAAGCCAGATGACGATTTCTTAATAAAAACGCATGGACATATCGCATTATTCACATATCCTTTTCTCAAGAGATATTCACTTAAGCGATTGTACCACATGCGTCCAGACTGCTTTAGTCCGTAAAGTGATCGCTGTAACTTGAGCGAACAAATCTCCCTAGATTCTTCTTTCAATGCTTTTGGCATTTCCAATCCTTCAGGGAGTTTCATGTATATATCATTATCCAGTGATCCATACAAATATGCAGTCACAACGTCCATTAGATGCATTTCAAGATTTTTCGATGCCGCTAGGTTCATCAAAAATTTAAACGTAATTGCATCCATTACCGGGGAATAAGTTTCCTCAAAATCAATTCTCGGTCTCTGAGAAAAACCTTGGGCAACTAATCGGGCTTTATATCGTGTTATTTCATTCTTTTCATTTACTTTTCTCACGAATACCCACTTGTACCCAACGGGATTTATATTCTCAGGTGTTATGACTATAGGTCCAAAGACATTCCTTTTATTTAGGGAGAGTAACTCAGTTTGTATGGTCTTCTTCCACTCCTCCCAATCATGTCTTTTCATACATTCCAATATGGATCTTGGATCTGGATCATCACTTTCGTGATCTATTTCTTTGGACACAGAAAATGAGAACATTCCATCAACATCTTTTATCTTATTTCTGATCCATAATTTTTCATCTCGGGCGTAGTTGATGGAAATCTCATACTTTTCTGTTCCCTCCTCGTCATCTGGATCCTTATCTTTATTTGGTTCTTCTTGAACTTTTTCGTCTATGCCTTCTTTCAGATATTTTTCAGTATCAGGTTCTTCTGGAACCTTTCCACTTTGCTCAACCAATTTCTTTTTCTTTCGGGGATTTTTATCTTTAGAACCCGCTGGTCTCCCCCTCTTTAACTGAACCCTAGGTTCATTCATTGTGTTTCCATCAGTTTGTTCTTCAGGAACAACAACTCTTGATGGAACATTTTCAACGGGTATATATGACTTCGTCACCCTTCTCGTATCTGTGAACGCATCTGGTAACTGGTTTGCCAAGTTGTGCAAATGCACAATTTTCTGAACTTCCTGCTCTCTTTGATTCGTAGGGGGATCAAGGTGTAACAACGACGGTGTACACCATGTAATCTCTTTAGGAACTTCTCTAATTCCTCCCCCTAACGCTGGAAATTCTTCCTCATTAAAATGGCAATCGGCAAATCGTGCCGTAGACATATCACCAGTTACTGGTTCAAGATATCTTATTATACTTGGTGACGTAACCCACATATATTCCCAATCTCCTTTGTGGGCCCATTTTTGTCCTTTGTGGTGGAGCTATCGGAACATAGACTGCACACCCAAAGACACGGAGATGAGATACATCTGGCTCTTGCCCAGATGACAATTGTGATGGGGAGTACTTATTATCTGCACTCGGTCTCAGCCGAATCAGTGCAGCCGCATGCAAAATAGCATGACCCCATACCGATATTTGGAGCTTTGTTCTCAATATCAACGGTCTTGCAATCAACTGCAACCGTTTTATCAATGACTCGGCCATGCCATTTTGTGTATGAACATGGGGAACTGGATGCTCCACATCAATCCCCACTAACATACAATAATCATTAAAGGCTTGCGATGTAAACTCACCAGCATTATCAAGCCTTACTTTCTTTATGGCATATTCTGAGAACTGCGTTCTCAACTTTATTATTTGGACAATGAACTTTGCGAAAGCCGTATTTCTTGTCGTCAAAAGACAAACATTTGACCATCTACTAGATGCGTCAATCAATACCATGAAATACTTAAACGGCCCGCACGGTGGGTGGATCGGTCCACATATATCACCATGTATTCTTTCCAAAAACAATGGTGATTCATTGCCAATCTTTGCTGGTGATGGCCGAGTTATAAGTTTTCCTTGAAAACATGCATTACATGTAAACTCGCCCGTTTGCAAAATTCTCTCGTTTTTCAACGGATGGCCATTTGAATTTTGCACTATCTTTCCCATCATGACTGAACCAGGATGTCCTAGCCTCTCATGCCAGATTTTAAATGTATTAGTAAACTTCATGTTTACTGTGGCATAGGACTCAGTCATGTTTATTTTTGTACAATATAGTCCAGAGGATAACATTCTTAATTCTTCCAATATATATTTCCTCTCGGACTTAATGCAAAGATATTCAATGCCATCTTTCCTCATAGTTTCAATGTGATATCCATTTCTTCGGATATCCTTAAAACTTAATAAGTTTCTATGAGACTCGGGGGAGTATAATGCATCATTTATTTCAAATCTCGTCCCCCTTGGCATTGAAAAATTGACTCTTCCAGAGCCTTTGATAATCTTTGCACTACCAGATATTGTTCTTACGCTTCCAGCGTAATCTTTTATTTTGAGACTGGAGAAATATTTCTTATCTTTAATTATCGTGTGCGTTGACGCACTATCTGCCAAACACATATCTCCATCCATACTCTCAAAGTCTGGCATTTTCTGAATTTAAAATATTCATAAATATATATTATTAAACATGAAACATAACATATATTTCTTACAACAAAAGATATAGATACTATAATACAGTAAACTTATATCACATCGATTTTACATTACTCATCGATTCTTTCTGAATCAATCAGAAAGTCTGATACGTCGAGATGAGTATTATCATTTAAACCATGAAAGGATGGTCCGGGTTCATCAGAGATGAAGTTTGTTTCACTTCCTTTCTCTTTCGCCTTTTGGGATTCTCTATACAGATCGGCTAAGTGTTTTGGCGTACGACAACCACGTACCCAATGACCTTTCATACCGCATCTGTAGTAAACCTTTTCTGTTTGCCTTTTATCATCCTGACCCCTTTCGTTTTCGTGGAATTCCTTATTATTTCTTTCATCATACGGACGAAATCTTCTTCCTCGTCCTCTTCCACGACCATGATAACGATTTCGACCACGTCCACGTCCTCGTCCACGTCCTCGTCCTCTCCAATTATCATAACTGGATGATGCAACATTCGCTTCGGGGAATGGAGCAGATCCAGTGGGACGAGCATGATGGTTTAAAGTCACGAGTTGATTATTCTGCTCTGCTACAAGGAGGACTTGCATCAACTCCGAGTAACGAGTATATCCATTCGCCCGATATTGTTGTTGTAGGACTACATTTCCAGGATGGAACGTGGAGAGAGTTTTCTCGATCATATCATAATCACTTATTTTCTCTCCACATAACATCATCCTAGATGTAATTCCGAACATCGCGGAATTATACTCACTTACATTTTTGTAGTCTTGAAACCGGAGATGGATCCACTCGTGTTTAGCTTTCGGTAAGATCACATATTTCTGGTGATCGAACCTCTCTTTTAAAGATTGCCAGAGGTCCGCAGGATCCTCTTTCGTAATATATTCATCTTTTAAACCATCATGTATGTGGTGTCGTAAAAATATCATGGCTTTAGCCTTTTTCTCATCTGACACCGTTTTTGAATTATCGATGGTTTCCAAAAGCCCGTTTTCTCTCAGGTGCATTTTTGCACCCACTGCCCAGTCATATAGTTATTTCCCGTGATATCAAGGGCATTTATTTCGAGCTTTGTCAAATTCGACATGATAACTCGCTAGTATAACCTTAGTTGGTTAGAGCCTCGTGCTGATAACGTGTTGAGAATTTTATAAGACAAAGAAATATATATCTGGTCTTGGAATTTATTTTAATGTAGATATATATATGCTTCTTTGTTTGGAAACGTAAAGGGAAAGAGAGATTGTGATTTTCTATCTTTTCTTCTTTCATTCAAAGTTATGTTTAGAACAACAGCAAGAAGTACATATTTATAGCTGACGTAAAATATTACACGTATCTACTCACATAGGAGGTATAGACATCTGTAATGCTGAGATGTTATAGCTTTTATATGATGAGGACATGTGCCTATGAATAATCACATTTATAACATAATAGTCTTATACCAACGGGAGAGATGACATGAGTTGTTGCGGAATAGTTTTAATTGCTAGTATATTATTTATACTTCTCATTAACTTATTACTGTTAATTAAATAAATGGCAAATCTTTTAAATAACTCTTTTTGAAGTTTTTTTCACAAAATAACTTTCAAAAACAAAAATGACAAAACTAACTTTTTTTATTTTCAAAAAATAATTTTTATTTTATTTTTCTTCAAATTTAAACATCACCCCTTAAATCCACTCCATAACTCTAAACCTTAAGTCTAAATTAGTTAATCCAAGAGGTATAAATGTATATTAGTCATTTTGTTAACCCTTTAATAAATGTTATTTTGGTCATTTTTTTCGTTAAAAGTTATTTTTGTGACAAAAACTTTTTTAAGATTATCTTAGGATATTTCTCATTAAATAAATTTATATAGAAAAAAGATTAAAGAGAGCATAGTATCTCACCAAGATACCATTACTGAAACGGAGCAAAACGGTGAAGCTGATAGAGAAAGCGGCCAATTCGGTGGGGCCAAGGTGGCCGATGAAAGCTTGAGTTATCAAAGATACTCCGAACGTAGAAAATCTCGTGAAGATCGCTGGCGCTGCCACAACCCACAACTTCTTAGATTCCACCCAAACCTTCTCTCTTATATCTATCGACTTCAACCCATTCCCTTCTCCACTGTTATCCACCTTCTTTTCCAGAAGTGTCTCCGTCACATCTTCTTTTATTCCGGCCATAGCGTAGAATGATTAGGTGTGGAGAGGGGAGATATTTTGTTTGGTGGGTTATTGTATCTGAAACCTTTTATATATATATATATATGGCCTATGCAATTTGCATATATGAGTTTTTGTAACTAAGTTTCGCCAAGGTAAATAAATGGACTTTTCAAGGATGGCAAAAATAAGACTAAAATGCGTTAAATTATTTTCCACAGCCACCAACAAGAAAACAAGAAAGTACAAAAAATTATTTCAAACGTTAAAATTTCAATAAACTATTGTCCACACTAAAACATATCAATAACTTTCAATAAGTTTGATAGATACAATTTTCTATGGATTTTGAAGTTTTGACTATGTTAAACCATAAATTTAAGTTTTGACTAAACTATAATAGTAAAAAAAGAAGTATGTCATCACTTAAGGTAATGAATATTATATTACTTGTAATATCATGACTCTAAGGCTGACTTATTAATACCAAATCAGTAAGGAATATATTTTGTAATACCACTACTATGAATTTTGACTATGTCGATTTAATTTAATATCATGAATTATTTAAATTTTGAATAAAACAAAATAAAAATCACAGTCATTGCTTAGAAAATAATATAATTAAATTATTGTAGTATTATGATTGATTAGTAATCATTTTCTCAGATGCTTAGAATCTGAATGGTGTATGCGGGTTAGGTAATGTAAACGGTGTGGAATATAAGTGATTAAGTGTAAGGTGGTGCAACAAAGGTTCATGCGTAATGATGAATAAATGCAATTTGATAGAAAAAACAGTGCTGAATAGTTTTTGATTCGTGAAAATATATTTCAAATAATAATATGTATTTAACCTTGATTAAATATTTTAAAATTAAGTAACTGAATGTGTTTAAATTTATGATATTTTAAACATTGTAGAGTTTAATTTAAATAATAGAAAATTTTCATATATACTAAATATTAAAAAAAAGATAATATGAATACAATAAGAAAATCTTACATATATATTAAAAAGGATGATATACAAATTAAATTAAATATATTTTAGATGACATTATAAAAAGTATTTAAAATCAAATTATTGTCATGAGTTTTAATAATAAAAAAAATCTAGCTTAAAACCCCATAGAAAATTTTAATATGGCAGAATCATTACGATATTACAATAATATAAAATAAAAATAAAAGTCACATAACGGGAAAATGGCTATTTATTCCCCAAGTATTTGAAATCTGCAATTTTAATATTCAAGTATTGCTCGCGCACAATTATTCTCCAACTAATAATTGACTGCGCAAAATTAAGACCGAAATAGTTAATTGTTGACTGATTAATGAAAATATAATAATTTCCGTTAATTTTTTAGTGGTTAACTATTCTAATCATAATATTGTGCATTCAATTATTAGTTGAGAAATAAATATGCGTATATAATATTTAAGTATTTAATATACGTAGGGGATTAAAAAATCAATCTTTTTAAAAAATAAAATCATAATTTAAAAATTCTCAAGTTATATATAACCAATGTAGGGTATTTTTACCATTGATAGAGATTTTTGAGCTTTTATAATGACACGTACAATAATACAAATGATTATAACTGCACTATATTATTGATGTTCTTCATATTTATAAAATTATGTAAGATAGTTTTTAAAATAATTCCTACTAAAAAGATTCTAAATTTGAACAAATATACAAAACACTTATGGGACGTATTCAACTTAGAGTTTTAGTTGATTTTATTAAAATAATAAATCAGTTGTTATTTGATCATGAATTTCTATAATTCATTTAAAATCTAAGGGGATTTGTCAACTTAAAACTTGATTTTAAATGAAAAAGTGTATCCCAACTCAAATCAAATGCAAAAGTAATTCAAAAGACTATTTAAATTACAAACATCTCCTCATGACTAAACAAAAAATAGTATTGTAGTTTACTATTATAACCCTGTGAGTGAGAAGACTTCTTTAAAAGTATTCTAATGAAATAGATCTTAGAAAATTTATAAATTTTATAAAAAAAAATATTTTGGTTAGTAAAAAAATTTAATATTATAATTATAGACATTTATAAATGATGTAAATTTAGATTTGCTAAAATTTAATAGTTTTCAACATAGATGAGTGAATGTAAGTTAGTCATGATATTCTTTGATTTAGGGTTTGGTAACTATGTTATAGTATTTTATGTATTTTTAGAGTTAGATTGTAGTATCTTAATTTTTTTTTTCAAAAACTAAATTTGACCTATATGTGTTTAGTTTTGTATATAACACTTTATAAGTTTATTTTAAGTTTAATAAATTCTTTGTATGTGATTTAGTATTATATTTGATTTTTGGGGGTTTTGAAAGACTTAAATTTTCGAAGATACAATGCACTAGAAGACTTACTCGAAGACTTAACTACCATTTTCCGCTTAAAATTTTAGAAAAATTTAGGTTTCCCGCCGATTGCTAAGTCTTCCATAAGTCTTCTAATGGAAGTAAGTCTTCCACAAGATCTAGTGGAAGTCTTAAGTCTTTCACAAGATCTAGTGTATTAGATCTTAAAAATAATTTAATAATTTTGTAGAAAATATTTTGGTTGGAGAAAAATCCTAATCATCTAATTATAAACATTTTAAGTGATATAAAATTAGATTTTAAAGTTTATTTGAATTTAGGGTATAGGTGACTTAAGTCTTCCAACAAATAATGCACTCGAAGACTTCCGCAGAAGTCTTCTGAGCGAATAGTAAACTTAGGGTCTAAAAGACTTTCAAGTAAGTCTTCCAGGAGGTATTCTATTAGAAGACTTACTTGAAAGTCTTCTCAATAGAAAATATTTAATTTTATTGAAATTTTTGTCTTTTTATAAAAAGAAAAATTTACACATTATCTCATTTTCTCTCAAATGGCTGCAACAAAATGTAATTTTCTCATTTTAAAACTCTCCAACCTCTCTCTAATTTCTTTGAACTTAAAAAAAAATTTATATCAATTTCTCATTTTTATCTCATGTTTCTCACTTATTTATTTAGTTTTTGCAAGTTTTTCATTACATGGTTCTCATCTTTCCACTCCTTTAAATGTGGATTTATAAATCATATTTTTTTTTCATTTGATAACCTCTTGTTTCTTAAAGTTCTTGTTTCTTAAAGTTCTTACCTTTTGAAAACTATTTTTGTTGTTTTAAGTTATTACCTTATTTTTCAAGCTTTTCAATGTTTTGAAGTCAATTATATGCTTTTGAATATGCAAATTATTCAAATCTGAGACGACTTGGAAGACTTTCATGGAAGTCTTCTCGAAAGTCTTCCAACAAATAATGCACTTGAAGACTTCCACAGAAGTCTTTTGGCGGAGCTTTCTCCAATATATTTTATTTCATAACAGATGCGAGCATTTTGTATCAATTTCTCATTGTTTCTCATCTTCTCACTTATTTATTTTGTTTTTGCAAGTTTTTTGTCACATGGTTTTCATCTTCTACTTCTTTACAGGTAAATTTATAAATCATATTTTATCATTTGGTAACTTCATGTTGCTTAAAACTCTTAACTTTTGAAAACTCTTTTTGTTGTTTTAATTTTGTTACCTTATTTTGAAGCTTTTCAATGTTTTGAAGTCAAATGAATACTATTGGATATGCAGATTTTTCAGATTTGAGACGATCTTGAAGACATTCATGGAAGTCTTCTCGGACGTCTTTCAACAAATAATGCACTAGAAGACTTCTGCGGAATTTTTCAGGGTGAATAGTAAATTTAGGGTCTAGAAGACTTTCTAGTAAGTCTTTCAGGAGGTATTCTATAGATAAGGACTTTTGTGAATCCTAGATCAAAGTAGTATAGATGAGTGTCAATCCAATCCTAAGTGACCATGATGCAATGAGAATACAAGTGTATGCTTAATCTAAGTGCAATCAGTTTGGGTTTTAATAGTAACAAGTGGCAAGATAAACAAAGCAATAACTAAAGCTTAATCCAAATGGTGACAAAGGAACTCATGGGTTAAGATATTGACTTTGGGTGATCAAGAGTCAAATCTAGAGTGCTAAGAAATTAATCAACAATCAATCAAGTTCTAAAGGTCTAGACACAATCCATTAAACTAGTTCTTTCTTATGATAAGAGTTCATTTGCAATCAAAGACTAAACATCAATTCTCATACGCATAATCTTATCAAACAATCATTAAGAGCAAGTCTATTAACCATCTAAGCAATCCTAGCATCAATTCTCATTGGCCAAGCAAGTAAAGAGCAATATAACCTTTGTTCAGACATTTCATCGAACACCTCTCGGGCATGAAATATCTAATGATCTAGACTAGTGATATCAAGTCTAATCTAGCATTAAGAACAAGTTATAAGCTTAGAACAAGATGAATCTAACAACCTACACTCTAAATCATCACTTAATCACCCTAATCACCATAACCCATAGGTTCTAAAGAGGTTTACTCACTAATCTTCCTGTTTAACCCTAGACCTATGGAAGATAGAAGGTTAATCATGATGGAATAAGCAAGATAAACTCAAAAGATTGATAAAGATTCAAACTTTTCTCCAAAATGGTCTTTTTGATTCAAGAGAAAACAAGATATCTTCCTCAAACTAGGTCTTAGAAGTATTAATATGAAGCTAAAACTCGAGTTGGTTCAACCACAAACCAGGATTAAACAAGAATAAACCGAAATCGAATTATTAAAAACAACTGGGCGCGCTCTTCTTTTGCCGCGGTGGTGCCCGTGGCAGTTTTTCTTTTGTCCGCGGCAAATCCCTGTCCATTTCGTCGACCAACGGCCGCGCCCTCTGTATGCCGCGGCCTTGTCCGCGGCGTTACACTGCCTGATCTCGGCATAAGATGGTCGCGACCATCCTTCACCCGCGGCTACATGCCCGCGGTGCTCGTCTTCTCGCCGCGGCCTCCGTATGCCGCGGCGTGCCTGTGGTGTTACACTGCCAGTACCCCATTTTTCATCATTTTGAATGATTCATGACTCTTTTGGCTCTAAAACTTCACTTGTACTTCTTCAAACCTGAAAATATGCAAATGCAATGCAATGCAACCTATATGAACCTAAACACTAGTGCAAATGATCAATTTATACACAAAATACAAGATTAAAACCATGAATTATGGAAGATATCAACTATTAGAAGACTTTCAAGTAAGTATTTCATAAAAAAAAACTTTATATTAATTTCTCATTTGTATTTCATGTCTTTCTCACTAATTTATTTTGTTTGGATATGCAAGTTTTTCAGATCTGAGACGACTTGGAAAGATTTCATGGAAGTCTTAAATAATGCACTAGAAGACTTCCGCGGAAATTTTCTGGGCGAATAGTAAATTTAGGGTTTAGAAGAATTTCAAGTAAGTATTCCATGAGGTATTCTATAAGAAAATTTTCACGTAAGTCTTTCATAAAAAAACCAAACTTTATATTAATTTCTTTTTCATGTCTTTCTCGCTAATTTATTTTGTTTGGATATGTAGATTTTTTAGATCTGAGACGACTTGGAAGACTTTCATGGAAGTCTTCTCTAAAGTCTTCCAACAAATAATGCAGTAGAAGACTTCCGCGAAAGTCTTCTGGACAAATAGTAAATTTAGTTTCTAGAAGACTTTCAAGTAAGTCTTCTAGGAGGTATTCTATTAGAAAACTTTCAAGTAACTCTTTCATAAAAAAAAAAATATTAATTTCACATTTTTATCTTATGTCTTTCTCACTGATTTATTTTGTTTGGATATGCAAGTTTTTAAGATCTAAGATGACTTGAAAGACTTTCCGGGGACTTCTACTCGAAAGTCTTCTAACATATAATGTGCTAGAAGACTTCCAGAAGACTTCCAAGAAACCTTCTAAACAGAGTCTTCTCTCATGTTAAGTGGAGTCCAAACTTTTTTTAGAGGAATGATCTATAATAATTTTGTTTATGGACGTTATTTGATTTGTAGGTGTACTCTTTTAATTGTGAATATTTTTGTAAATTAAAAAGAGATATTAATGAATGGTAAATATATTCATGTCTACAATATTATTTTGCCAAGATTACTTGACATTACCAAATTTCTTGATACAAATTCAATAGCAAAACAAAATAACACAAAAAAATAATTAGTCAAATTTACTACGACTAAAGGAGAATATTCTCAGGAAAACTTAGCCAAATTCACCAACTATAAAATTTTACATAAATACTTAATGAGCATCAAGTTCTATACTAGTAATAAAATCCAAATTTGCTAATGCAATTTGCTCTAAAGATGAAGGCAACAACTCATACCCATCTATTGGTTGACATAGATATTTTTCAGCATTCAAAATTAGAGAACATTAGCAAGCATAGAAATTAATATAAAAAAAAATAACCCTGAAGACTTCCAGAAAAGTCTTCTATCATTAGTTAGAAACATTAATAAACATATTTGATAACCTTTAAATTATTACCAATAAAGTTATGAATTTCATTCAAGACCCCAAATATAGTCTAAACACATGAATTAACAATAAAATTTTAAAAAGTCATTTTAAATTTGAAGAAAATGAAAGTTTATTATACATTGTCGTAGAAGACTTTCGTGGAAGTCTTTCATTAAGGTAAATTTTGCAATAATTTTACAAAGTAAGACTTCCAGAGAAGTCTTCTCTACAGCAGACTTCTAAGGAAATCTTTCTTTCTAAATATTAACTTACTTTTGTAATTCAAAATTCTCGAAAATACCAGAGAAGACTTCCTTAAAAGTCTGTTATTGAAAGACTTACTATTATTGAACTTGATATTTCATAAAATACTCTGAAATCCCTTATTATTGAAAATATTTCAAGTTGTGGAATTTTAAAGCTTTAAATGATTTTAGAGTGTCGAGATGAAATTTCTTAGATAAAAAATAAAACTCAAATTTAATAGTTTTAGGTGATACGCTAGAGTGGTTCAAAAATCACTTTAAATTTTGCGATTCATTGTATTTATCTAAAACCTCATTAAAAATTAAATCATCTCAAATTTTCAATTGAATAAACCCCCTAATCTCATAAAAGGATTTTGAGTTCTTACACAAAATAAAATAAATAATATATGATAATTACATTGCATTCATTTGATGATTTACAATATTTGATTTTTTAAAAGTTAAGATAACTACGATCTAATTTACAGAATATGATTCTATAAGTAATACGAAATTATCCATACGTTATTTTATAAATATGAAGTACATCAATAAGATGCAACTGTAGTTATTTGTAATAATTTATATATCATTGTAAAAGCTCAAAATTCTCCTTTACAAAGTAATAATCTTGTATATTGGTTATATCTAACTTGTGAATCTTTAAATTATTATTTCTTTTAAAAATTGGTGTTTTTAATTCCTAAATATTTTTAATCTGCAAATTGAATACTCAAGTTTTATATGCACATACTTATTCCTCAGCTAACCATTGATTGCCCAAAGTTGTTATCAGAATATTCAACCATTAAAAATTGACGGAAATCATTACCTTTTCGTTAATCAGTTTACGATTGACTATTTCGTTCCTAATTTTGTGTAGTCAATTAGTAGTTGGGGAATAATTCTCCGCGAGCAATACTTGGGCATTAAAATTGCCGATTTCAAAAATTTGAGGAATGAAAAGCCCATTTTCCCATCATCTACTAGGTAATTGTTTGAACCGCTGGTTATTGCATGTCATGCAATTCAAGTGCATTATTTTATCTAGTGAGTAATTTTGAAAAGTTTTGAAATTCATAAATCAATCTACTTATCTTCTAAAACAGTAGAAACTTTTGTATGTTTTATTAAGAAAAAAATGGCAAAACGGAACACCCTCAATTTGAGTTTGTCCATTTAGAAATTTTGATATTTTTGGTCATTTTGGACAAGTTTTACCCTTTTATAATAGGAAAAATAGTAAACTAAATTAAAAAATAGAAAAAAATATCAAAACTATTGGAAACACAAATATGACTACATATATGTTTAAAAATCTTTTTAAAAAATTGTGAAATCATATTTTATTTTATGTTCTAACTGAGGATAGAATACACATTCTGGCCATCAACGATCTCTAGAAATTGGATACTAGGTGTTATACATATATATATATATATATTCAGAATATATAACGCAAAGAAAACTTTCTTATATATTCTATCTTAGCTAGAATGCATGAAGTTATATTCTAGCAAGATATCATTAGTAGGGCTGGGCAGGGGGCAAGTACCCGGCATTTTTGAGGTACTTGCTACCCGACTTGGTTTGTTCAAGTAATAGTACTTTGTACTTGTACTTGATCCGTTCTGAACAAGCACTTGTTATATCAAGTACTTATAAAAATATTGAATACTTGTAAATTATTTGATTTGGTTTGTTACTTGATTTTATCAATTACTTAAACTTAGTTTGATACTTATTTTTCAATTATTTAACCTATTTTTCTTTACTTGAAATTAAACATGAAACCCTAACTCTCTTTGTTCTGGCTCCGTAAAAATATTTTGAGTGAAAAAGATATATGTAAACACACAAATTTTTATTTTTACGGCTTTATATATAAACGTCAACTATCCATTGGCATCAATTGGCACATGTCCACTAATTTAGTTTTGTTGGACTGTCTATTTGAAGTTGGTATTGATATTGAAATTGTTTAGTTGAATAAAAATGCAATACTTTAGTTTTTAATTAACTAAAACTGTATAAACTAAATCATATATAAAACAAGTAATGGAACAAGTAATACATAACAAATAACGAGTCAAGTAACAAATCAAGTAACAAGTCAAGTAGTTAAAAATAAAAATATACTTGTTACTTGACTTGTACTTACGATTAATAAAATCCGCTTACGAGTAATAAAATCCGCTTACTCGTTACTCGACTTGTTTGTATCAAGTACTTATTTTTCAAACCAAACCGAGTCAAGTAGCAAGTATAAACCGGGTAGCAAGTAATAGTGCCCAGCCCTAATCATTAGTCTACAACCGACTTGATTACAATTAATAGCCATTACTCTACGATATATTTTTTCTTATTTATGTGTCATAACCAGTATTGTCTTTTACCTTATCTTACGCCTGTGGAAGAATAGACTTCCCACCCACTTTACATTGTTTTGTTCAACGCATGATACATATTCTAGCGAATCGTGAAATATGGCAACTTCCATATTTTGGTTAAAATCTTTCCTAAATCTACACTAAATCTACCCTAAATCTCTCACAGTATATTTTGTCCCACGTACTTCTCCTCCCACGTTCTTTCTCTCTTTGGTTATTTGTTTTCTCTCTTCTTTATCGACATAATCATCTCTTCTTTGTATCAATACAATATGGTTCTAATCTTTATTCAAAACCGGCCGCAAGTTGTATAATCGGCCGTATAATCATAAAACAAAAGGCCATTTAGGTGAATATATCAATTCAGATTCATTATACGCCAGCCCGAGTTTTGGTCGTGTAAAGCATGGTTTAAGGTAACTTGGCCGCTTAATGTAGAAATCGAGAGACTCAAATATCGTGGGGAAATTGAGTTTTAAGGTTTAAATCAAGTATTAGGATTATAATCTGTTATAGGTGTGCATGAATCATTAAAACAAATCTGAATGACAAGAATCGTGAAAAAAACAGTGAGAGGCGATAAATATGGGTTCTTAGTCAACTTAGGTTGAAGAACATAAGGGAATTTTTGTAGTTATTAATTTTGTTATTAATAAAAAGGTGAAAATAAACAAAATTGCTCTTTACTTCCCTCGAACCCGAATTATTCAAAAGACAACTACACACGCTAACCACGTATACCACATGATCACGTTACTTTGATACGTATACCAGTATATATATATATATATATATATAAACAACAACAAAATTCATAGACCAAAGCTGCAAAATAGGAATATTCGTTGGGTCGAGATTGCACAATTGAAAGTTTTGGAGTTAATTTGAAGAGAAATATGTACAAACTAAAAGTTATGGGACAAATCCATGATTAGTCAAAGGTTCGAGGACCTGTCTTGTAAAATTACCCAAAATGCCAATTGTTGTTGTTTGAATCGCTTTCCTTCGGTCCACAATGGCAAGGGCTGATTTCGACGTAACTGAAATAGTGAAGTGAAGCTAAGAGAACGATGGATTGGAGCTTTCAGATAGGAGACGAAAAAGTGACATCGCGAGTTGACGCCGTGGAGGAAGCTTGGTCGCAGCGATTGGAACAGAGCACGACCACGAACTCGACGAGACGAAATCATCACGGAGCAGAACACGGTGGTGAAGAGTTTAAAAAGGCGATTAGAGGTTGGGATGAGCCATACCAAATGTGTTTATATGCTTCGTAATGCATCTTTGTTATTAAAATTAAAGATTATTTGTTAATTAACAGGTATAATTGGTATTAAAAATAATTAAAATCCTAATGGAACAAAAATCTTAGATAAAGTCCTAGAGAAACAAACCCAACTTTTAGGTGTCTCATTTTCCAATTGCTTTTTACATACTTCTTTAAAATTGCACATGTGGTTCCATTTATTACTTTATTATCAATCGCCTAAACGGGTAAAAGAATAGACGTGAGTCTTCCATCAATCTAGGACCCCAAAATATTTATTTTATTTATTTTTATTATGTCCACAAATAGTACACATAATTAAAAAAAACATTTGATATTCAAGTGCCACATGTTTTAATATTATTCAAGTTCTTATTTTTTGCCGACTAAACTTTAATTCAATCATATCAAAATTACAAAGTTAAAAACAAAATCATAGAAACAAATTTTTACATAAATTTTTAGTATGCCCATTTATTGAGAATGATATACTATTCTACTATTTTCTGATAGATATGCTTTCTTTGCCTACATATTTTAAATCTCCAAATCGCATAGCTGAAGGCAATTGCTTATAATGATGATTATGTGAAGGCACATTGATACCAATTAATCCATATCAACGTATTTGATGATAACCTTGCCCTTCCTTTGATCTTGATTCCGTTTATGTGGAAAGGATTCTTCCTTATGAAACTGATCCATGAAAGTGATAAAAATTGTACAAATAACTTCAACATTCCAAAAGGAACTGAAATGTACTCTAATATAATTGTTATATTGAAAATTCTGGGATCAAAGATCCAAATGATATTTCCATACCATGATATAGGTGAACAGACACTAGCTTGAAACCCGAAATTAAACTGACAATAACAAAACTCTTTGGACATAGCCATTTGATATATAACAAATGAGAAGAAAAAAACGTAACAGGTCACATGTAGATGAAATACCATTAATGACATGAGATTTGTTATCGCTTTCCTTTTGAATACCGATCACCGACTCATGTAACAGAAACTAATTAAACAATATCCGCATATTCTTCATATTAATCACTCTCACTATATGAGATATGAATTAATCGTAGCAGAAACCGCTATGGGAACAACTAATTCTTCAGAAAATTAAACATCAAATTCAAAACAGAATGCTAGTTGTATCAATGAATGATCGAAAGTGTTTGTAAAGGAAAATGGAGAAGAATCATCACAAACGCTTCTTGAAATTCAATATGTATGAAGTATATTTCAATCAAGTTGTACTAAATGTAAAAAAAAAACACAAGGAGTATGGTCGTTATCAGAGTCGAACCAGCCAAGAAAAGTGTAGAGGAAATATGTTGAAACGAGTTGCTTGAACAATCTCTTGCACAGAAGAGTTGCAAAAAATTTTAAGAACCATAGATTATTTAATATTGTGAAACCAAAAGAAAAATCTTGATGAAGAAGAAAATTTATAGCTTTCAATATATCTTTCTACTTAAGAATCAAGTACAATGTCATTCATCAATTAATACAAAATTTTATTCTTTAGTAAGAATCAACATATCGCGCATGGGCTGAGACAATCAAATATATTGGAGGTGGTGAACATGTGAGCTGGAACTGTCGTATATGTTGCACACTTTTTATGTACATAGCGTTGAATGTTCAATGTCATTACAAAGGAAGAAGAAGAGAGATAGTTGGGCTCTGTGCTGGAATTATTTGGTTTCGCTTAGGCTTTAGTAATGATCTAGTAGCATCAGTTCGGCTGCCTTTGGCTAATATACTCTTGCAAATTTGGAGTTATTTCTAGTTTGCTGAAAACCTATTATAAAGGCACTTTTAAAAGTGATTTAATAAATATGTCAACAACTTCAAAATCGTAGCAGAGGTATATACTTTTTCATTAGAGCGTTAAGAGCTAGTGCATATTGAAATATTTGGTTCCCTTGTAAAACATTGGCTTGGCAGTGAGACAAATGAAAGATTATCACACAAAATCAATGATGTTACATGTTGTTGTGATGCCATCACTTTGAGAAGATCCTTCATCCAAAAAAACTCAAGGGCAGCTAGAGATATGGTCATGTATTGTGATTATGTAGAGAACTTTGAGACTATGGTGTATCTTTTGGTAGATCAAGATATAACATTAGACCTAAGAAGATCAAAAACCTCTTGTCGAAAATCTTGTGTCTTTGCATCTTTTTCAATTGCTATTGTTGTAGCAAATGAGAGTAGAGTTTGTTTCTGCATTGATTCTTATTCCTATTTAATATGTTTCCTTGACATATATTAGGTTTCTTTTAAACAGGTTAAAGTCACTCTATAGGAGTATGCATCTTCTGGAAAATCTAATTCACTGATAATTGAGGATCCGGTCTCGTGATTGTGAGGTACTGCAGTTTGCTCATTAAGCTCTGAAAATAAGAAGGATCATAAATAGTTCATCCTGTCATGATAAGTTGTCAAGCTTCAAAGGTACACACGTGGGCATATGTTCACAATCTCTCATACCAACATTAATAAGAAGATATCTAGTATATTTGGCTTGACTTAGAAATAGTCATTTGGTATGATAATGAACATAAATACCGAAAATAATGGTCCTCTCCCATGTCCTTCATTTAGAATCCAGAGTATAGAAAATGAAGAAAATCATCTACTAAAGTCTATTTTTGCATGCTAGGATCATGCCATCTACATAGAGAATAAAGTAGCTAAAACATGATCCTCTATGATAAATAAAAAACAAAGATCATAAAAAGTTTACTTGAATCCAAAAGTGATGAAAAAATTGAAATTATCAAACCACAGTCCACACTCTAGGGATATGTTTTATCACGTGTATCACTTTTTGATCTTGCATATAAAGTCATGTTTATTTGGAACTTTGAACCATGGTGGTTGAGTCGTGTACACAGTTTGTTTTAGTTCTCTATGAAGAAATGAGTTTAAAACATCAAGTTGATTGATAAATAATTTCCTTGTCACTGCCACATGAAGAATTAATATGATAGTTTTTTGATTGACCATAAGACTATGCATCTCTATATAGTCGATGTCCTCTTTATGTTCATAACCATTAGCAACACGTCTCACTTTGAGTTTTTTAAGGAACCATTTGTATTCAGCTTGGTCTTGAAAAGCTTTATAGTCTAGATAGAGGTTTTCAGTCGTCTTATAAGGGAACAAGATCCAAATTTTTGTTTCATACATGTTTTCCATTTTTAGCTTCCATAACTCTTTGAGTGCTACCATCACTATATTTGGGCTGCATAGTTGGATTTAATAGTGAGCATAGCATATTTATAATACTTAAGTTTTCTATTATTGTCATAGAGTGATTGATCTTCTCTATGGGTTATTCAGCTAGAGACAAATGGACTTCATCAATATATGGTGAAGGCTAATTTGATCCTTTTGGTTCAGAGTGAAGTACTGGAGATGTGTTTTCTTTTATTAGTTCATTTTGGATGGTTGTGGAGGACTCTATAGATTTTCTCCTTCTCCATTTTTTTTATAAGACATCGGCGAGAAACATGTTTTTCTTGAAGAAATGTGTTTTATGTACCTGAACTTTGCAGGTGTTGAGCAGGCCACTGTTGCGCTGATACTTGTTGTACATATCTGCAAAATGATAGATAGCCTCATAAAATAGGACATGTATGCTCATGAAGACTTATCTAATTAGAGAATAGATACACTTGTTTCCTTTATATTTCTCATTATAACCAAGAGAACATGTACCAGTGACTAGATCCATTTTATTCTTCATGTAAGGTCTCAAGTAGAAAAAAATACTTGCATCCAGAGAAACATATAGATAAGTAGAGAGGTGGTTTCCTAAGAGTATTTCAGATGGACTCTTCTGGTTTGGTTAAACTGAGGATGGCAGCATTTTCTCAAGAGATGCTATTGTAAAATGCCTCGATGATAATTGTTGAGGAACCTTATTGTCATACATCATAGTGAGTCCAACTTAGTCAAATGTCTATGTTTTCTTTCAGAGTGAGTATTTTATTGAGGTGTATGAGGAAACGATACTAGCTGCACAATTACATGATTTGTGAGATGGGTTAAGTGATTGCTGACAAATTCATCTCAATCACCACACTAAAACTTCATAATCTTGCTCTGTAATTGAGTCTCCACCAGGTTTTGATGAAAATAAACAAATGCAAAAAAAATATTTGATATAAGATTTAACATATAGCTCCATCTGATGACAAACGGACAACAAAGATGACATAATATTTAAACTCTTTAAATGAAACAAATGGACATAGACCCCATAAAGTGTAATGTATTCTTTATAAAGACAAAGTTTGAGATAATGCAGAAAATGGAAGATTGTAGTTCGTTCTAACTAAAAAAGAATCACATAATGTGTTTGAACTAGGTTGATTCACTATTATGGTTTTATTTCTTGAAAGAAACGAAAGAATGTTCATGTCGGGATGGTCAATCCATTGATACCAAATCCGTTTACTAGCTTGTAGCTGCCTTGTAAATTAAAATGCCTTGAATCTGACATCCTTCAACATATAAAGATCCTTATTTGTTTTTCCTTTCATTACCACTTGCTTTCTTAACTTATCCTTAACAAGATTAAAAATCAAATATATACTCACAAGGGTAATCTGATTTCAACTTGGAGACAGAAAAGATTGATATAGTGATACCATGACAAACTAAAACATCATCTAAAGGCAAAGTACCTTGAGGTGTATGTAGTACCAAATGACCTAATTGTTACCATATATGGTTTAGTTGAATGGAGATGTGACTCGTTGTTGGTAAGGTGGGCAAAGTCTGTTGAATCTGGATACCACTCTTGACCTTAGTATTGATCTTGGTCTAAGAGTTTCATCGTTGTGAGGACACTTTGAAGATGATCAAAACGATTGTAGAACCCTGCAGTTGAGTGTTTGTATTTTCCAAAAATTTGAAATATTAATTTTAAGTTTGATCATAAACCTATAACATCAAAGAATTTCTGAAAACCGCAAACGCGAGTAGAGTGGGAGCTTGTTCGTGATGTCCCTTTTCATCTGTAATCACCTATGTTACAAAGTGAGGAGCAATGAAATAAGAACCGTTGTTTAAAGCCTGAGGCCTTGATTGACAGAGCATTATTATAAGCATTATGTTATTTATTATCTAATCAATATTTATTAAAAGAAAATTATTTACAAGATGTTAATGCTCTTTAAATGGTATTTGCTCAATGCTTTCATATGACACTTTTGATAAAACATCTGCAATTAAAAATATATAAAATCAAAAAAATAATTCTATATGATTAATTTATTTAATTTATTAATATGAAAAAATATCTTTTTATCCAAAAATAATTTATATTTTAAAATAAAATTTGCAATTAAATATAATTTTTTAAAAAGAATAATACCTCACATTTAAAATATAATATAATTGATATAATTGCATATCATTCAATCTATTAAAAATATTATATATATATATATATATATATTATAAATATAATATATATATTATAAATATAAACATATCTATATTATTTAGAAATAAATAAATTATATATTATAAGATAATTTTATGATAATCTTTTATATTAATCAATTTACTGCTCTACTAGTCATTTTATCAAATACATAAATGAGAACATGCAAATTATGCACCACAGTACGGCATACTGTAACTAACATTTAAATTCGTTAACAGTATATCTCAAACATACTTTAAGTGATCACACACAAGTGTATACTTTCAAGAGTGGAGTGTGGCTTATAGTTAATCACAAAAATCATGTTTTAGCTCAATCTTTAAAATTATTCTCTTGGTGAAGTTTGGTTACGACCTCTTGATTCTGGTTCAACCCAACGGTTAAGACGTCGTTGCGAAACAGACACCTGAAATGATTTTAGCAATAAAAATATAAGTTATTAACTTTTTTGTTCTACTAATTTAAACATTTTCAAGAAAAGTTTTGATTTTTTTTTTTTGAGAAATAGAAAAAAAAAGTTTCAAAAAGTTCTAATAAAATTTTGATAAATAGTATTTATGTACCTGTTTATCCCAGTCTGTTTTCATAGTCATTATGGTAAGCACACAAGTCTGGACGAAGATTCCAAAGATCATTCCTAGCCAAACACCCTAAAAGTTTTGGCAAAAGAAAAGAAATAAATTATTTGTATGTTACTAAACTATTGAAAAAAAAAGAGAGAGAATAAGAGTATGTTAAACTATTATTGCATAGATTTGAAAATAAACCAAGAAAATAATAGATTTACTTTGACTTGCAAATCCACGACATAGCCAAGGAAAATTCCAGTAGGAATCCCCACAAGGTAATAGCAAGCAAGGTTAACGTATGTAACATATTTTTGCCATCCCCCTCCAACAGCCACTCCTGCTCCGATTATAATCGGTTCATGAACATACACTGGTTTAAGTTTCTTATCGATATTATAAGTACATCAATATACACAAATGTACTCGTCTTATATCCATTACTGAATACATGTACAATGGTAGGTTATAGGGTCAAGGGCTCAGTAACGGTAATAACTGTAAGAAGTCACTATAAATGAAAATGATTAAGTGGATATCATATATTCGTCTTATTCGAATAGTTACTTGTCCTCATCACCCCAAAATTAACTACCAAGATGCAAGAACATGCATACATCAAAACCTAAAATATTAATATAATATTCAAATATCTGATCCCCCCCCCCCTCCCCCTCAACCAAAAAAAAACTCTTTAACTATTATCCCTTAGCAGTTTATATGAACCGGTTAAGAGAAAGTTCTAGGATATACGGTCCATGCATGAACATATATAGTGATCGCTAAAACAACGTCTTACAAATTTTCGATGGAGTCAATGGCTCATGGTAAACACGACATTCAGATCAAGAGAGGAAATGCGTACCGGAGAGAACAGGCTGAACACTGTTTAAGAGGATGGAAAAGGCTAAGATTGGAGAAAGATCGGCTACTTGAGCAGCAACAGTTTCACTTCTTGTGAAAATGTACGAAACCCTTCCTCTTAGAAACAGGAAGACAAAGAAGAGAATGACTCCTACTGATAGTGACGTCAAGACTACTATCATTGTCGCAAATTTGGCTCCTTTAGAGTTTCCACTTCCGATCTCGTTTGAAACTCTTACACTATTACATATATTATTACATAAGATAATAAGAAACGCTGACTGGCTTCCTATGTAGACATTTCTATATTCCTATGTATATAGAGAGAGATTTATACATAATACTAAGAGATACTCGGCAAAAATATATAAATTTAAGCAAAAAATATATATTAATTAATAAACTATAATATTTTATTAACTTAAGATTATTAATTTAAATCAAATTTTATTATTAAACATTTATATTTAAAAATAATTTTGTTGTTTTAAAATAATACATTAAAAATCTATATATTGTTAATGTCCCAAACTGTAGTGTTTTATTAATATTAGATTTATTAATTAAAATATTATTTATATTTACATCTAAATAATTTTATTTACAAAATAAAAATATTTTATTTAATATAGAAATTATATATTTGAATTTCATCTATTTTTCTTAAATTATTTGATATATTTTGTGTAGCTTGACCATATAGTACGTGGAAATTCCTTTTATTTTATTATCTTATCGAATTATATCATATTTTACAATGGTTCAATTTGAAACCAAATAAATTTATTACCTTATCATATTAATTAATTTATCTCATATTAACTTGTAGAGTGTAAACTATAAATATAGTGCCAGAGGATGTTAAAATATTTGATTTATTCTCCTTTAATATAAAAAAATTTCCATTAGTTATGAACTTATCATAACTTTAATAACTTCAAAAATATTTAAACACATTAATAAATTATTGTTTTGTCTTTTAGCTAGACTATAGTTTTCATCAATTCTAAATTTGTATATTTAACACATCCTCAATATTTGTTCAAAAATATGATATTTATGATTTAATAACCTTGCTGCTGCCATGAAGCCGAAGGCTACCATCATCTCCAGTGCGTTTATATTGATGCTGCGAACATTGCATCAAATAATTAGCGATCACTCCTTAACTAAGTTTCTTGTTGGTATTATTGTAGAATAGAATAATTGTCAAAAATAAGGGATGGTAACAGAACTACAAAATCAATTAAAGCAGACAAATTTCACACGACTGAAAAAACTCGCAAATGGTGGCAGTATTGTCAAACCACAGATTCACAGTCACTAAATATAAATCTGAGAATTCACATGACAAGTAAAATCCTAAAACGCAAAACGATTCTGCTTTTAATTCCTTTGTTACCTACTAGAGAGTCCAAATACGATTAGTTACCTAAACATATCATTTTTAATTCGCACTAATGAATATTATGCTTTGCTTTTAGACCAATATATAACCAAAAGGTATATTCATGTACAACAACAGACAGGAGAAAGCTTACCAGATTGCAAGTGCGTTGAGAGAAACCTCAGCGTTTTTTAAATTTCCTGTGAGCAAGATCAATATCGAGTTGTACCACACTTCCAAACTGCCAATATAAGTATAAGAAGAATTACTATTACTCACTTGACAAAAATGCTTAAACAAATAAACGTAAATTCAAACTTTTTGGTTGTAATCTATAATTATATTCAAACTTTATCAATATTTGACAAGGTGAGTGAATGTACTTAATTCAGTCTTTGATACTGTAAACTTTCTCATATTTTATAAATATGCATAAACAATCCATCTTTATATCGACCCTTGCTACAAAACTAATAGATTACAACTCGGACTAGTATGAAGAAAGTTGGGCAATTTTCGAAGCATTTAACATCGCAAGGAGGAAAACCACAGTGACTACAAACCTCATCCTTGACTTTATCCCTTCTTTAATCTAATATCGCATGATTCTACTACACCTCTCGTATTTGTATGAATTATATATATGCCTGTTTAGCGAGACATTTCTTAATATTCTAAACGATTCGACACTATAGGACTTTTGAAAATTAGAAAACCATACCAAGTCATGCCACCGGAAGCCAATGATAATTTGAACACGGGCCAAAGATCTTTGAAAGCAAACCAAGAGAATCCTCTCCATGTGTCCTTACACCCACCGCATATTACGAACAAGAGCTGAGCAATGTTAGGCAACCAATGTGCTACGAGGGATGAGATCATTGCACCAGCGATCCCAAAGTCGAAATGAACCATTAGTAGCCAAGACAAGAAAACATGGACCCCTAAGGAGACAGCAGCGACATAGGCAATGATCTTGTTCTTGCTCTGAGCCTGGAGGAACATTTGGCAAGTGAAGGAAGGCACGAAGGAGAAGTTGATGCCTATGACCCATAGGGCTATGACTCGAGCTATACGGACAAGGCGTTCTTCTTGACCTAGGGCTAAGAGGATAGGGCCAGCGAAAATGTAGATGGGCGTGAGGCAAATGGTACTGCCTATGAGGACGAGCCATGATCTTTGGAGGTAAATCCCTAGCATATGATATTGTTTTGCTCCGTAGGCTTGACCACATAGAGTTTCTAGTGCACTAGCCATACCTAACTGCATAACTTGTCAATTGACGGTTTGATAATATATGATAAAAGTGACTTAATAGTGAATTTCAATAATATAATATTCATAATAAAATTCAAGCCATGTATATGTTATTAAAGTTATTACGAGTTCTCTCTGTTGGTTAAAAAATATTATATTTGTCTATATTTCTCTTTACTAAATAGTATATTTATTATTACATATAAATAATTTGTTAATCAAATAATAAACATTGCGTAAATAAGAAATAATAAGAAATTTGACAAGGCATTATATTTGCAGGTTTTCTCTAAATCTATCATCAATCATATCAGAGTCAACATATTTAAAAACATAAATTTCTATTAAAAAGGTGTAGGTGGCCTATATATAATACACGGAAGTTATTTTCTTTTTTTCTTTGAAAAATAGGATTATTGACCTAAGGTCCTCAACTTCCATTGTTAACAAAAAAAAAAACTCTTGATTCCGTTGATGTTTCTCTTTTACTTTGTTACTTCATAAAATGAAAAAAAAACGTTCGTTGAACTACAAAGAAGACTGACGTTCAACGAAGCATGATATTGATGTAAACTATGAGCATGAACCACATTATAATGTGGCTACATATCATACAGATTCGATATAGCTACAAAGATGCTGACTCTATATATATGAACTCAATAGGATGATGGCATGATAACGTTTATGTGGACGTACGGTAAGAATGAACCTCTATAGCCTCCTAGGCTTAAGTTTGTATTCATTTTTAATGATCCAGTAAGAAAATGAATTCTAAGGAGATTTCGTAAAACGCTGGAGAAAGTATTATCAAATTCTAGAAGCTTTGCTTCATGATCACAAATTGACTAATATTGTTTTCATTGGATACGCTAAATTACTCATCTTTTTTTTTCCTTTTTATTGCTCGGTATAACTTATTTGGATAGAAGTTATGATTCGTTTAAGTTAGTAGATTTGTAGATTAGAGAGAAATCTAGAGTTTCCTTCCATATTCAAAGATCAAGGAAGACAAAGCAAGAAAACTGATGCGTGTTAGCGCAATTAAAGACTAATGAAAAACGTGATATGTAGCATACATGTGAAAACATGTATTGATATGCCATTGTTCACCTTTCTATTGAAACAGATATCACAATCGGAGTCGCTTATATTTTCAGCAGTTAATTTAATAGGTGTTGCTACTATCTTACCCTAGTCGCCGCTATGTGTCTTCCACTCATATTTGTGAATGGTTTGTAAAGACTAAAAGTCTTTAGGCAAATGTGTTCAACAAAGACTCAATGTTGCACACGTTATAACATGTTCGATAAAGTGAGATGATGTGGCGTCAGCAAATTGATCAGAACTAATAATTCTGAATTGATAGAAATAGATACTGTAAATTTTATAGATAGTGATGAATCGGGAAATTTTGGAATTCTCAAAATTAAAAAGAATTGCACGAAAGTTCAAAAGGATTAAGCTTGGGGAGTTTGTTTTCTTATGTGGTTTAGAGTGAATAGAGAATTGTGACCTTTTGTAAGGTTGAATAAGGTATTGGGAGTTGAAAATTTTGAGAAATTGGTTCTAAGGTTAGATAAATTAGAAACTGATCAGTGTCTTTTCACATGTGTGAAGTCAAGTCAATATTATTAAACAAGTTTGTAATGACTGTTTAAGCAATTTCTAATAAAAGACAATTGTTTGGATGAATCATCTTGTTCATATGGTGTTTTGTATTGAACGTGTTTATGTGTTTTAAGTTTTACAATTGGTAGCAGAGCAGGCCACCTACCTAAATCTAAATATCTATAATAGGTTGTGGACTTGCGACGAACATGAAAACAACAGACTTCATGGCAGATCATAAATCACCCATGTTGGATGAAAACAATTTTGGGCACTGGAAAGACAATAACTCAAATGGACTGAGGAAGACATTTGGGCTACAATTGAAACATGATCGACACTTTGAACAATCTTATTGAAGAGAATAAGGAGATACATAAACCTAAAAATAAGTTGAAAAAGGTAGAAAGGACTGCATCAATACTCAACGCAAAGGTATTATCAGGAATCTTCAACGCAATTAGTTTTAATCAGTTTAAACTCATGCAAGGATGTTGTTCATCCAATGATGCATGGAATACACTTTTGAAATACTATGAGGAAACGTCCATTGTTAAAAGAGAGAGACTATACTACTTGGCATCTCAATTCAAGAATTTGAAAATGGCCGAAGAAGGATTCATCACGAGTTTGGCTCAAAGTTGAGTTCTGTTACAAATGAAGAAATTGTTCTAGGTATGAACTATAAGGATAAGAAACTGGTCAAAATGATATGATATCTATCACGTAAGTATGCGTCGTATAAAGCATTTTCAAGGTTGAAGTGATTACATATGAGATAAAATTCTCACAGTTAGTTGGGATTCTTAAAGTTGAAGTGATGAAAACAACTACATGTCAATCTAAGATAGAAAAAGAAATAAGTTTTGCTGCTGAGAAAGAAAGTGAAAGATTTCAAGTTCTTCATGAGAGTGTAAATCAAAAATAGATGAATGTATTGAATTATGTCACAAAATTTCAAGGAGACTTTAAAGCAATTTCAGAATGGTCATAGAAGGAAGTCTAACTCACATGAGTTTTGTAATAGCAAAGTTAGTCAACCACGTCTTTTTCTATTGCAATGATGTGTCAAGGGACAATCTGAGGTTTGAATGTCCATATCATCAAAAGAGAAGCGGTGAAAAGCTTAATATTGTAACTCTTGTTGGAAAAGAAAGTGATGAAGAAATTGAGTTGTGTTGGGGTCAAAATCAGTCCTAGGAAATACCCAGCTAACATCTCCCGAGAATCGTATCTTTTACAAAAATAGACCAGAAATGTTGAGATAAAAATTCCGCATACGCCGTGCCTACTTTGAACAAAGATTCGTAGCACAAACTCCATACATTTCTTCCCTGAAAAGAAATAAAGAGATTTTTTCCCAAACAAGAATTGCCCAGAAAACATTCTAACATAATATTTTTAGAAGAAACATCCCAAGTTTTACGAAATAATCTTCCGTAAACAAAATTCAAAAAGTTTATATGGAAAAACTTTTGTAAAACTAGCAAATGAAAATTCTATAAGCATACAAAACCATCAACAAAGAATAGAGGAGACAAGGCAAGGCAAGAGGATGGCTTCGTTGCCATTATCTCCCTCATCACCAGGACCTCATCGCTCGGGACCTCCTCTTCTCTCCTTATTGCTAAACCACATCGCCATGACCTCTTCCTCTCTCCTCATCGCCCTCTCTCATTTCCACTCCTTATCGCCAAAACCTCTTCCTCTCCTCATCGCCTCACCACATCGCTCTCACCTCATCGCCTCACCACATCGCTCTCACCTCATCGCCTCACCTCATCATCCATGCTCATCGCCTATGAGCTCCCTCTCAGTCCACATCGCCCCTTGTCTCTCCCACATTACCCTTGGCTTTCCCATATCAAACCTTATCTCTCCCACATTTCCCTTGGCTCTCCTCATCGCCAAAGCCTCTTCCTCATCACCCTTAGCTCTCTTCATCATCCAAAGCCTCTTTCTCATTTCCAATTGGCTCTCTCCCTCATTCAACATCGCCCATTATGCCTCATCATCACCCACTCCTCTTTCCATCATGTTCTTTCTTGAATCTTATCCAAAACGCTCTTTGTTTTGTCTCAGTCGGATCTGTTGTTGAGATTTTACGAAGAAAATATGAAACACTTTATTTTCTCATAAATTTTAGCCAAACGTCGAGTCGAAAATGGCTAAACTAAACACCAATATGATTTCGATGAAATGAATTGATTTTTATCATTTTGTAGACCAACAACACAAAAAACAAGAGAGTGTTGATGATTTTTCCGAGAAAAGTCGTACAAACATGTAAGTCGTAAAACGGTCCGATACGACCTAAGACACAATACAGCCCACCGACGACTTAGAATGTGAAATATCCCAATTTCAATGACGATTTTTCTTTACTTGGAAAGGAATAATGAAGAAAATATGGTAATGGAAGATTTTGCGAAAGGATAAACTCGAATCCAAAAAAAATAACGCAAAATAGGAGGAAATTGAAGATACATATATGCGGGGAAAAGGAAACTTGAACAACCTTAGAGAAGTATATAAACGAAGGCGAGGAAAACAACAAAATAATATGTTTTCGCTACAAAAACTCTTTGCACTTAGAAACCTTAGGCTTTATTTTTGCCACACTTTATTTTTTATTGCTTGCATCCGATTATTGGACAAATATAGCTAAAGAAGTTCGATCTCTTATTCAACTCTTTTTAAATTGAACTACATTGGCACTGATCCTAAAAAGGGGTACGTAGGTAGCCTTTCATAAGGTTCAAACCGAAATTAAAAAAAACCTTATTCACATCTCTTTTTGTCTTTTCCATTTTTCCGTGTTTATGTAGTCACACGGAGAATTCAAACCTTCAAAGAAAGCTACGCGTTCGTCTCTTACAAATTTGATGGTGCGAATTGGGTTCCAACAAGTTGGATTCTGATTCAGAGGACGATGGAAAAAGAGATCAAAAGACTGAATATCATAAGCTCTATGAAGTTGGATTGAATTGAACAATAAAAATCTGAGATTGCTGAAGAACAAAGGGCTACTAGAAGCTCATATTAATATAATGCATATGGAAACATAAACATGTTCAATAGAAGATAATGAGTTGAGTACGCATACTGAAGCTAAATAGAAAAATACAAGTGAACTAGAATCAAAGATAAGTATATGATCATATCTTTTGTCAGAAAAAAAAAAGCATAAGTCTTGAGAATATTTTGAATGAAGGAAGATCATGATGTTGAACAATGAATTTTGATATACTTTTTGCCATGGGATAACCTGCAAATTAGAATTGGGGTCCTGGATACAAGGGCAATCATGTGTCAAGCTTTACAAGCAGTGGATCAAATCAAACAGGTCTCACTAGTTACGTTTGTGTTAAACCAATTCCTGATATTAAACCAAGGGAGAAAGAATCGCATCAAACATGTTTAAGCCAGAAAGTACTTGTTGAACAAAAATATTTTGAATGCCAAACAAGGTTGTTAATTCTGTGGTAAACATGACTTTTGGAAGCAAGAGTAAGTCAAGGTGAACAACGTAATCTTAACCATGGAAGTTATTCTTGTGAGAGACTTGGACATACACATCAATTTTGCTATGAGTGAATCAACAATGTCAAAAAGGTTTGGAGTAAAAAAAGATGTTATATTGAGCTAAGAAGCTATTGTAAAAATAAGTTTTGTTTTCCAAATGTAAGGAGCCTAGCATTGTTTATGAGCTTGTGTGCAACATAGCTGAAAGCTTATGAAATTCTTCATTAGGATCGTTCTCATTAGATTGACTAATATACCTTGAGTTGTTACATGAGTTCAGGGATTTACAATAACCCCAATACGAGAATATAGGAACTACCAACAACTACAAAAAATTTACAAATGGAATATTCATCATCTATTACCCTCCATCAGTTAAAACGTCTGATGCTCAGAGTTAAACTGTCTCTGAAATCGCAAAACAAGCTCTTTGGTAGATCCTTTGTGAAAACATCTGCAAACTGAACAGAAGAAGGAACATGCAGGACTTTAACTTCATTGATTACCACCTTTTCTCTAACAAAATGTATATCCAGCTCCACATGTTTAGTTCTCTGATGTTTCACTGGGTTTTGAGCGAGGTAGACAGAACTTATATTATTGCAGTAGACAAGTGTTGCCTTCGTAAGCAGACATCCAAGATCCAACATCAAATTTTGTATCCAACATAGCTCAGCTACTGCATTGGCCATACCTTTATATTCAGCCTCAAAACTCGATCTTGACACCGTCGGTTTTCTTTTTGAGGACCAAGAAACAAGGTTGGATCCCAAGTAAACACAATATCCAGATGGTGATCGCCTTGTATCAGGACAACCAGCCCAATCTGCATTGGAGTAAGCCACAAGCTGATCAATTGAACCTTTTAGCAGCTGGAGACCGTGACTTTGAGTTCCTTTTATGTACCAGATAGTGTGACTTAAAGCCTGGAGATAAGGATGTCTAGGGTTGTGCATAAATAAACAGACTTGATTAACTGCATATGCTATATCAGGCCTTGTGAATGTGAGATATTGTAACGCCCCAGCTAGACGCTGATATTGTGTTGGATCTGAGACAAGATCACCTTTTGCATTAGACAGTTTGGAATTCACATCTACCAAAGTTAAACATGGTTTGCACTGATCCATACATGCACGCTTTATAATATCAGTTGCATAGTCTTTTTGACTCAAGAAAATTCCACCATTGACAAACTCTACCTTCACGCCCAGAGAGAAGTCAAGTTTCCCAGAATCAGACATTTGGGAACTCTTGTTTCAGAAACTTATGACCTCATGAAGAAATGTTGTGTCAGAGGAAGTGAGAATAATAACATCTACATAAAGTATTACATAAGCTTGCTTCAAACCTTGCGTAAAAATGAACAAAGAGGCATCACTTTTGCTCGAAACAAAACCCATCTTTGTAACATATGTAGCAAACCTTGAGTTCCATGCACGAGGACCTTGTTTTAAACCATATATGGCTTTGCTAAGCTTGCACACGTGTTGGGGAAACTATTTTCTTTGGAAACCAGGTGGCTGATGCATATATATGGTCTCATCAAGCTCTCTATGGAGGAAAGCGTACTTAACATTTAGTTGGTGAATAGGCCATTCTCGCGCCAGACTAACATTAAGAATTGCTCTATCGTCACAGGCTTTACTATAGGATTAAATGTCTCGTTAGAGCCCACTCCCTCTTTTTGTGACTTCCCATTGGAAACTAAGCGAGACTTGTGACAGCGTAAGGTGTCATCTGCATTAAGCTTATGCTTATAAATCCACATACAAAAAAATATTAGTGTTCTACGGTCTAGGCACTAAATCCCACGTATTAGTCTCGTTAAATGTATTATCTTCATCAGTCATGGAAGGATTCCGGTTTGGATCTTTTAAGGCTTGAACATGACTAGAAGGAATATGAGAGGTTGTGAGACGAGACATGTGTGTTTTTGGTTTTCGAATTCCAAACTTGCTTCTTATGGTCATGGAATGGGATGGCGCAACCGAAGGAACATAAGGAATGGAAGGAACATGTAATATGGGAGGTGGACTTTGATGTGAAACAACTAGAATCCCTTGAAGAATATTTCTAAAATAGAGGACGTTTCATCATCAACGTCAAGGAATTTATAAGATGACGTTGTGGAAATTTTTTCAACTGTTGGAAAGATAGTTTCATCAAAGTTTACATGACGTAAGAGGATGATTTTATTTGTATTTGGATCAAGATATTTGTACCCTCTATGTTGCGAAGGATAGCCAAGAAAGAGGCAAGGAATTGATCTTGCAGAAAGCTTATGAAGGATTGAATAGTTGAGGTTGGGAAAACAAAGACATCTAAAGATTCTCAAGTGGTCATATCTTGGATGCTTGTTGAACAGCTTTTGTAGGGTATTTTGTTGTGAATTGATGTTGAAGGGAGAATGTTGAGTGTGTGCACATCAACATGTAAAGCTTCAAACCAATAATAAAAAGAAAGGTTAGCTTGAAACAGAAGCGATCAGATAGTGTTATTGATTGTTCTTATCATTCGTTATGATTTTCCATTTGGTTGAGAAGTATGAGGTCCGGAAAACAGAAATTTTATCCCTTTTGTATCAAAAAGCTGATGAAACTGAGAGTTATTGTATCCCCCCGCCCATTATCATATTGAATAGACTGTATTTGAGAATGAAATTGAGTCTCGACATAAGCTAGGAAGTGAAGAAATTTTGAAAATACTTCAGATTTACGTCTCATGGGATATACCTAGAGAAAAAGAGTGTGGTCATCAAGAAATAAGACATAATATATGATGCCACTAATATTGGTTATTGGAGAAGACTAGACATATGAGTCTATAATTTCAAAAGGTTTGGAGACAAACGATTGAGATGGAGAAACCTATAGCTTTAATTGTTTGCCTAAATTACATGCAGTACAAGAAGAAGAAAGCTTTGTTTTATTTCCAACGAGAGAATTTAAGGAAATAACAGAGTGCAGCAAAGCTTTACTTGTGTGACCCAATCGTTTGTTCTACAGATCAGGAGTTGTAGCAAGAAAAACTTGAGGAGAACGATCTTTATTTGGGAAGGAACCAGAGATGGGTAGAGATCACCATTAAAGTTACTGTAGAGTATTATTTTCCAAGATAGAAGGTTCTTCATAGAAAATCCAAATGGGTGAAATTCTATAAAGCACCAATTATCATTTGTAAACTTGCAAACCAAAATAAGGTTTTTCACAATTATTGGTGTCACAAGAACATTTTGAAGAGCAAGAGAATGAGTTGGAGAGTTTATGAAAGAAGAGCCAGAAGCAAGGACAAGGATTTTTGAACCGTTACCAACAATGACTGATGTAGTGTTGCAAGTATTGAGATTAGACGTGTGAATACCTGTTGTTGATGCTAGATGACTCGTCGCACCGCTGTCCATGTACCAGTCAGCAGCACCTAGATCTCCCAAAGTCATGGTGTTGAATGCATTGGCCAAGTCTGTGGGTGGAGTATATTTGTTCACTGCAACATTAGCTTTATGAGGAGTTTGAGGATGAGGACTGAGCAAACCACAATTCTGATGTGGTTGATTCATGAAGGGCCACATATGCATCTGTTGTTGCGGAAACTGATTGTGCCATGAAGGAAACTTTTGCTGCCAAAACGGATTGTTCCAGTTCTGGTTGTTGTACCTCTGATTTCCTCTTCCTCTGAAACGATTTCCACCATTACGCTTGTTGCCACGGTTGTTATTGCGATGATAGACTTGCCTTCGTTGTGCTGATTTTGAAGTAGAGACTGTGAGAGCTGTGGAAGATGAAGAGTGATCCGAGTGATGAGCAACAGATTTGTTGGTGCGTTTTGTATGAGTCTCTTCCATTTAAAGCATGGATTTTGCTGTTGCAAAGATAGAAAATCGATCTCGGTGTTGAATGACATTGATAATGCTGTCAAAACGCTCGTTAAGACCATTTAGAAGGTAAGTCACCAGTGTGCGGTCTGTGATAGGAGCATCAATATTTTCTAAACGGCCAGATATCGATTTAAGCTTCTGTGAGTACTCTTTAGTAGACAGATCACCAATCTCTGTTGTCCGCAATTCATTGTCAAGTTGAATTGCCCGAGCTTCCTTGTTGTTGCGGAACTTGTTTTCGATTCGTACCCAGATGTCACGAGATGTAGCTCCAGTTTCAAAGGAGCTCCGAAAAAGTGGTGGAGCAAGTGTGCCATAAATCCATAACTTGACCCACCCATCACACTTGTATCATTGCGCATCATCAGCATCATTAGGAACCAACATACCGTCAATATGTCCAACAACATCAAACGTTAGACAATGGGTGTGGAACAGCTCTCGCCAAGCGTCATAGTTATGATTACTAAGATCGAGAATGAGAGGGATGTGTGATTTAATATTAGTCACACCAAACACTCGATCAACGTTGACAGGTACAACCGCCATGAAAGCAGAAAAAGAAAGAAAGCAGGAGAGAATAAAAAGAAGATGAAGATGAGAAGAATTGGCTCAGGAGCCAAGAAGCTCTGATACCATGAGAGCTTATGAAATTCTCCACTGGGATCGTTTCTCATTAGATTGGCTAATATAGCTTGAGTTGTTACATGAGTCCAGGGATTTACAATAACCACTATACGAGAATATAGGAACTACCAACAACTACACAGAATTTACAAATGGAATGTTCATTATCTATTAGTAGCATGTTAAGAAAAGATAGAATACATTAATGTCAACATGAAATGGATTTATGCTAAAGTTGTTCAGGGTATACTCAGGTGTGTTAATGAAACCAGTGCCTTATGAAAGGCGTGAGCAAGTTGGAGGTTCCAAGAGTTTTGGCACTTAAGCAGAGGGAGATTGAAGAGATGATCAGGTTGATGATACTTGGTTAAGGAGGAGTTTACTACGATTTTTAGCTAATAAGCTTAAGTTGTAAAATTTAGTGAAAAAAGAGTTTGTAAGACCAAAAAATCTACAGAAAAATATGTTCAACAAATATTGTTTCATAAGTTATTATATGTTCAACAAAATGAGATAATGTGGCATCGGTGTATTAATCGAAACTAGTAATTGGGATTTTACATAAATAAAGATTGTAAAGCTTGGAAATAATTATCAATCAAGAGATTTAGAATTTTCAAGAATAAAACGAATATTTGCTCAAAAGATTAAAATGATTGAGCTTGGAGAATTTTTTTACGCGATTTAAGTAAATAGAGAACCGTAAATTTTTGTGAGATTAAATAAAGTTTTGGTAGTTGAATACTTTGAGAAATTTGGTTATGTAATTAAAGGTGGATAAATTAGAAATTTGTCAATGTCGTTTTACATGTAATTAAACAAGTCAGTAATGATTGTTTTTTTTTAATTCTAATAAAAATGACTATTTGGAAGAATCAACATGTTCTTCTGTATTTTGTGTTTAACGTATTTTGGTATTCTTACGTTTAACATGGCTAATGTATATAAACTCGTGTGGTAAACATTTATTATATTAAAACAGAATCCTATTTGAATTTACCGTGGCATAATTTTAATTTAGACCTATTAAATATGTTGTAACTAAAGATAATTGAAGATATGTAACCTATACTATCTTATATACTGATATTCTTAAATTAATCAAACCTTCCATCAAACACCCTTTGGAAATTTGGTAACTAAAATGTAAACCGACCAACCTACAATTATACGATTGTTGAAAATCTTCTGTTATACTTTGATTATCATATAGAAATAAACTGAACTATTCATATCCCTTGATTTTAAACACACGTTTCATCTAATTTACAAATAGTTCAGCAAATTCAGACATATCTAATCAAATTATCTAATAGAATGACATGGTTTTTATTAATTTCATATCCTACCATGAATGACATGAATTCTATTAATTTCATACAGAATGCCATGATTTCTCTTTGATGATAGACACCTGCCAAACAACATAAACTATTATTTTCATATCATACCATCATTTAACTATTTTAAAAATTATATTCAAACGTTTAGTTTAATATAAACCGGTTCATATTTATTTATTATATTTCAAACGATTATAAGCCATACCGTATTTGTCTACAATTTTAAATCACTAAATTACATGTTTTGAAATTGAATTAAATTGTTTTAAACTATAAAATCTAAACAACTGTAATTGATACCACCTATAATTATGAAAATCTCAACAATAAAATAAATACTTACAATTCCAAATATAATTAAAATCTACATAAAATCAATCCTGTTTTTCTTTACCAAATCATTTATCTGCATATTATAAAACATCTGAAAATATAAACACTTATAGCAATAAAAATATTTACCTAACCGTATATACTTAAAATCTAAACAATTATACCAATTTGTTGTTACCAAATCTAAAAGAGATTGTATTATAAGTATTTAAATCTAAACAAAACAAAAAAAAAACAAATCCAAATCATATTTTCATATGTTAAACATTGTTAAGAATTAATAGAATTCGTTTATAATTAAATATCTGTAAAAAATTACTTATAAAATGTTAGTTGGACCATTTCATTAATTAATAATTATGAATTATTTAATCAGTGACATTAATCAATCCAATATATAAATTTCCAACAAATCTTAATAATTCATATAAATACTAATAATAAATCAAACTGAACAATAAATTTGAATTTTATTTTTAGTTATCACAAAATCTGTTGAGAAATTTAACAAAATCTTACAAAAATTCAAATATTTTTATATAGAATAATGCATTAATTATTTTGTAATTAGTAATATAATTTTATCATAAATTTATGTTAATTGAGTTTTTATAGTAAAAACAATTAAAAATTCTATCCTATTATTATAAATTTTATAATTATAGTATATGTTATTTAAAAATAAAATACTATATGAATGTAATATGACAGAATTATATTAAATTGGTAAAATTAACTTCTTTTATTTTGAAAATGTATTCCTTTAAATAAATAAATAAAATATCACTCGCCGTTAAAACATGTTTAATTCATAAAATATATAATATGCTTATAAAAATAATAAAATTGTTAACATATGTCAGACATTTATACCTACAATTATATATTGTCTTTTTAGTTTCTTTATTTGAAATTCACAATAATATATTTAGTATATAAATAAATTTTATTTCATGTGTTATTTACATAAATGTTATTAGAATGTTTTGAAAATTTAAAAATTCATGTTAATGATAAATCAATTTTAAATATAGTTATAGAGTTTATTTTAGTTATAATAAAAAAAATTTAAATATAAAAAATTTACCAAAACCTTCAGATATTTTTAATCAAACCAAAACAATTTGATTATATAGTTACATAATATATAACACAAAAATCTAAATATGATATAAATTTTTTATTATAATATCACAGTTATATGTTTATAAAATGAAAATATCCGCACGAACGTGCGGGTCAAAATCTAGTGTAATAATTAAATCTCGACATTACACGATTGTATTGTGTGTAGTGGAGCATATCCCCTAGACATTATTTGAAAAGTGATTTGTCATGTGTCATCACCACATTAATTTTAAAAGAAAAATGATGACATCAATGATGACATGACTTAGAGTTAATTGTAACATGGACATAGACATTTATTGCTAATTTATATTTTTGGTAAATTTATTATGATATGGTAACAACTAATAATTCATCATTAAAACTAATATAAAAAATAAAAATATCATAATTTATCATTTTGAAATATGATTCAGTTTTATTTTTATAATTATGTAATTTTTATGACAAAAACAAAATTTCACAAATTTATGTTGTTTTAATCTTTTTTTTCAAATTCCAGTTACATTATTTTTATAAATTTTAGAAAAAATATCAGTTTGGCGTTTCAAAAATTATATAACTAAAAACAATTTCTCTTAATTTTAATAGAATTTGATTTAATATATTTTGACCAAAATAAAGAAATAAAAAATATTTCCAAAATTATAATTTTAAATATATACAAATGTATTATTAAATAAAAATTATATTTTATTTTTTATATAATTAAATGAACATGTAAAATTAAATATTTTTTAAAAATATTAAAATTTATAAACTATAAAAAATTATTTTTAAATTTAAATTTTAAAACTTTTATTTCTGCACCTAATTACACTTTAATGTTCAACAATTGAATAGTATTAAGTATTTCAAGTATTATCTACTAATACTAAAAGGTGAATATAAGTTTCATTTAACCTATCCACGTCAGTACAAAAAATCTACCAATAAGAGCTTCTCAAACTGGCACGTCATAAGTTTCTTTAGTAACACATAAATTACACAGGCCTACTCATGTGGTCTGTTAAAATTTGGGATTGCCCATCAGCCCAATTCTCTTTAGTTGTTGTAGTTTCGGCTCCTCCACTTCTCCTTTGTCGTTGTCGATTTATTTCTGCAGATCTCCGTTTCGTTGGAGCTATAATCATTCACTATCAATCTTTTCTATATTCTTGATGAGTGATGCTATCCTTTCAACTCCAATTGTTTCTCCTCTTACATCAAAGTAAAAGCTCAAAGCTTTATGAGGCCTTAAACACAGTATTTGCTTTGTAAAGCTTCCCGATGCTGCGGAATATCGAAACGGTGTAGGTAGCATCACCGAAACGAGAGGAAGACTTCAACAATCTGATGGCCCACGAGGAGTCCCAGAAGTTTCCGGAGGTGATGAGCCTCGCGTGGAATTGGAAGAGGTGTTCGATAGTGCTTGATTCGTTAAGAAGTTTGAAGGTTTTAAGAAGACCCAGGACGGGGGAGTTGGTGTTGTTAGATCTGGATGTGATCCTATTATAGAGGTTCATTGGGAATCCATGTTGGGGAGATGAGTGAATCGAACTATTACTTCATACGGGCTTTCAAGTTTGTACAAGTCTGTCTACTTTTTAGATTTTTTTGGTTTCTTATTGACTACAGTCCTTTTGTGTTTAAGAGAAAATAAATGGTTCATAAGAGATTGAGAGTAGTCCACACCATAGAATACGCCAATGGTGGTCCAGATATACATATAATGAGAGTTGGTGTTTATGAAAAACAGTGGATTAGTCCTTAAAATTTATGAAGAGCAATCTGTGATTTTGACATATTCAATGTTATGTCAGTGTTTTCAGTAACAACGACGCACCATTGGAGTTAAAACCTTTCCTCAAAGGAAGCACAAGATCAAGGAAAGTATTTGAAGCGAGTGCAACTTCAAATTATGGAGAAGACCAAATGGAGCTGTCAGGTCAAAGCACCAAATCCACCTGCATATGTGTAGCTGTGCTCAGAAGCTTTAAAGAGAAGAAACTTACGGAAAGTTCAGTTCCGTTTGCTTATGATTTTATTCGTTTCAAATTGTCTCCGAGGTCGAGGAAAAGGAAGCATTCTGTGTTTCAATAACATAAGGGTATGTTAAAGACCAACAAATGATTATGTGTTTCGGTGTGTTCGGTGAGACTGAATTTACAAATGGACTTTTTACGGTTGACGCTGTGTTCCTTTGGATGTGATTTTGATTTGATGTGTGTTTTATCCAGTTTCGATCATCGAGGCTTTAAGGAACAACAATTGTATGGTTGGGACCAAACTCGACGCTCCTCATTAAGCCAGCTTCGGTTTTGTTCAGTATTTTATTATAGGTTTATCTACTCTCTTGCATTATATTCTCTATCTTTGTCATCTATAAATGGCAATGGAACCACGTCTGATGCATTTTATTTTGCTGTATTAAGTACTGCATCCAGTATCTAAACAAGGAGGATCACACGTAAAGTTTCATACTATGTTGAGTCGGTGGCCTCTTCCCTCTATCTTGTGATAATAGCACAAGGTACTTAAGCAGAGAAAGGAATCCTTTTTTACATGTGGATAAACTACCTCATTAACTTAGTTAGATGCACGTCTTTCTTCTGGTGCTTAATTATATACAAGAGTATATTGGTGAAATCTTTGAGATGGTGATGTTTTGGATTCATCGAGGGAACTTTTAAAAACGGCATGATCTAATCACTACTTCACTTTGTTTCTTCCCCTTATTTGATCTGAATTTTTGTTGTTGTACTGCCTGAGAATGTCGTTTTTGACTGATAAGAAAGAATAGGGGAAATCCTGCGATACCAATTGCTGCAGCATTGTGTTGGTTCAGCAACAACCAACGTCTAAACCAATAGTTTTGTTCTTGATATGTTGCCAATTGTTTCCAGTGGGTCTAATAAAATGTCTTCGTCTATATTGTTCGCAATTCGTGGCTATTTTTATAACTCCTTTTTTTTCCAAGTCGCAGCTATTGGAAAATATAGCAGAAAATTTTGAGACGATGATGATTCGTTTACTCACTTGGACAAATAGCTTATGCATCTAAAACAGATAATCAAATCTTCCAAGATCACGGACAGCATTCAAATGTTAAGAAATGATATAAGCATGGTCAGTGAATCAACAAGTGAATAGCATCGTTGATTAGAGGTTATGTAGCTTCTCAATGAAAAGTGTAGGTTACAAAGAAAAAAATGTCTTGATCTAAGAGTGGTTTGTCTCTCTTTTGAAGAAATCTATGAAAAATGATGAAAAGTGTTAATCTTTGTCTCGTGGGTTTTACTAAAATTTGTTACGTATGCGTTGAATGAATTTGCTTGGCGAAATTGTCTTCTGGAAGAAAACTTGAATTAATCACATGTATATAAAGGTATATAGGTAAAACTGGCTTGCCTCAGATTTAATACCAACTTCGAATCGTTGTACTTCATTGCCTTTTTTACCACTTGAAGACGAGAGGTATACAGTACTAGAAAATTTTGAAACAGAACTTAGGAATAATAATTTTCTGTCGATTTGAAATTTTTCAATCTCAGCCTCTTTTAAAAGAACATTTTTTTTTCAACGAGCATGTATAAGTTGTATATAATAATTATTGATTTATAATTTCAATAAAAACATAACTTTCCTTAAAATTATTATTTTATTATCTTATAAATTATATCATACTTTTAATTGTGTCAACATAATATAAAATAAATTTATAAGTTTATTATGTTTATCGAAACTCTAAATTTTTAAAAATATTTTATTAATTAAATAAGAGACAAATAAAAAAATATACACAATTTTTAAGTAATAAAAATATTTTAAATTAATGATAACACACAAAATAGATAATGATGATTTTCTTTTCATCACTGCATTATTAGAGTAACATTCTTAAATATTTATAATTTGTTAGGCATGTATTACAAAATATTTAGAATCCAACTAAGACATAAAATCACCATATTAGTAATTATTTGAAATTTACATATTTTAATTATCTTGGTTCTATCATTATGAAAGTTGAAAGATATTTAAGATTAAAATATTCAAGTTTAAAATATAGCAATTAGCTAAATTTAATAGAAAGTAAGAACAAAAAAAAGTATTTACTTTGTTTTCATTTGGATTATGAAACTTATATTCAAAAATATGTAATTTTCTAAGCGTATATACCTAATAAAATACATGTAGTAATATGGTGATAGCTCATAACTAAGAATGGCTACAAGAGTCTCTAAAACTATTCTGGAAATCCTTTTGCATTTGTAGCAATTTTTATAGTCCACTTTGATGCATAAACAATTTTTATAGTCAGTCAATGATCCAATCTCAAAAGAATGGTTCTGGCTTTAAAATCTTTTGATTGCTTTCTAAGAAGCAAGCTTAGAACTTAAAGCAAATAGGTTGCTTCTTAAGCTCTTGGATGATTCTTTTTGACATTACACAAATTAAGTGTTGGCCTAACCATCAAGATGTGGATCTTATACCATGGGACAACCAAAAACTTATGTTCAGTGAGCTTCTTAATCGGAAATATAAAATTGTTATGGTGACAAGTAAAAAATTATATACAAACTTAAAAGCTTGATACATACTGATTAATAATTTTTATTTTCATGAAAACTACTATTCACTTCATTACCAGCCACACAATTTACTTTGATACAACGTTAAAAACATCAAAGACTTCAAAAGGAAAAATAAGAGTAAAGTTCAATACATGAATCGGAGCTAAACTTTCAATTTACTACTCATGAGATTATAATTAAGAAAACATAATTTGAATAACTTCTCTACATTTTGAGAACTTTTTATGTATTCTGAATTCAATTTTGATATTTTGGCCCAACTAACAAAAAAAATTATTACAAAAAAATGCGACGAAAAAAATTTATATGCAAAATTCTAATAACAAAAGTTAGGCATGTCTCTTATACTATATCATGCACGCTGAATAGTTTATAAACACAGTATATTCTTCACACAACAAAAGCAGTATGAATATATAATAGAAGCTATCCGCGCGTAGCGCGGAAAACGATCTAGTTCATTGTAAATGGGAATCTACGAATCTCACAAACGATGGCACTGGCAGGTCACCATTGGACATTTGCGGCCAATGAATATTGTCAGTTGTCACATTTGTTTAGAATGAGCCGTTACTACATTTTAAAACAAAATAAGAAAAAGGAATATCTTCTCTTTTTGGTTTTATTACGTTTTTCTTTTTGACCGAACTATGACGCCCTATTAAAAAATATTCTTCTGGCCATACATTTATTCTATACTTTTTTACAGAATCAATATATTCTCCAACTTTTTATTAAAGTTGTTTTCTTGCGTTTTCCAACTTTTATAATTATTTTATTTCACTGAATGGATTTTAGAGCATTATTATCAGATGTTTTAGAAGGGTTTTTTAGTCAAAAATAGTGGTGGATCTCACCACTAATATGTGGCGGTTCGTAATTTGTTTACTATTTTTTTAAATAAAAAAAATAAATAATAGAGATCCAAGTGGATACATCGGATAATGATGCTCTAGTTAACAATGAAATGTTTTCTACCCCTTTTGAAAAAACATATAAGATCATCTCCATTAGTGGTTTTGAGGGGGTTTTTAACCAAAAATAGTGGCGGATTCCACTACTTTTCCTAAGAACCACTTCTAAATTTTTTTTTTAAGAATCAGTTCTTACACTATTTTGTGGACTCCACTGATACATGGTGACCCACAACTCTTTTGTTTTAATTTTTTTTTTTAATTAGAAAAAAATAATTAATAACCCTAAAAGGACTATTATGGATGGACATGCTCTAGACGAGCACACACGGCGAGTATGAATAACAAATGTTTCTCAAACCCGCCTAATATAATTTGGAGTATCATTTTTTAAAAACAAAATTTAGTAGGGGCAATGATTACGAAACCAAAACAAGCTCCGACAAGAAGCCTATCTAAGCATTCACGTCTATTTATGAACAAAAATTTTCGTTCTTTTTTTTAATCTTTTAGTAATATACGAGTTTGCAGAGAAGATTTGTGGATGAAATGATCTAACTTTCATATGATTGTCCTTAATTAATCTGTAGTAATATTGTAGAATCGAGAAAATAGAAGAGTACTCACCAAGATTCCATTACTGAAACGGAGGAGAACGGTGAGAGTGATGGAGTAAGCAGCCAACTCGGTTGGGCCAAGGTGGCCGATGAAAGCTTGACTTATCAAAGATACTCCCGACGTAGAGAATCTAGTGAAGATGGCCGGCGCTGCCACAACCCATAGCTTCTTCAATTCCCTCCAAACCTTCTCCTTCATATCCAAATTGTCATTTTCTCCGCCTTCCTCGGCCGTCTTTTCAAGCAGGATCGCCGTCAGTTCTCCTCCTTCTCCGGCCATGACTTTGGAGGGAATGAATAGAGCAGAGGGAACGCGTAGAGAAAGTGGGTCCTTTATTTGCTGAGGAAGTACGCCTCTTTTAAGATTTTAGAGTACCTTTATCCGGGATGCTTAGAGAGATGCTTTGAGGAATGCTTAGAGGGATGCTTAGCGTGTGGGGTTCACCAAAAACCTAATCACTTCTTAAGCACTTCTTAAGCACCAACTTTTAAAATGCTTAAATAAGCATTAGCTCTTACACTATTCGCATGTTTCACTGACACATGGCGGCCCATAATTATTTTTTTAATTTTTTTTCTTTTTAAACAAAATCAAAATAAAATAAAAGAAGAAAAAATAAGCACCTCAAGTCAAGTGGGGTGCTATGGATAAAGATACTCTTATTTGCCAAATTGGTTGGGATTGAAGATTTTGGTTTAGTTCGGTTTTATGTCAGCACCTTTGACGGTAAATCTGATGAGTCCATTACGCCGGACATTCGGCCCATTTGGTTAAGTACGATAGACTGCCTATTTACCTTACTAAAACGAAGAAGTGCACAAATAAACTCACCTTTAAACTAACATCTATTTACGTTTCAATACCACTAAAATTATAAATAAGCCTATATTTAGGTATTCATTGTCTTTTTATTTTCTAATTTATACACCACTTAAGAATTACCTAATTCTAAATTTTAGTATTTATTAACTTTTTGTCAATTATAAAAACAATAAAAGATACTTAAAAACATTTTCAAACTAATTAATGTTATTTATATACCTAAAATAACTAATTACTAAAACTTACACGTGTTTTTACAACTTTTTTTAATTTTCTTAATTTTTTTTATCATAGATCTCAATAGCTATAATTTCTAGAAGTCTACTTCAACACTTAGGGATAGTAGTGAGAATTACATTTATAATAATTGTTAGAATTTAGAGAATCTATTTTTATTGGTTTATAAATTTTCATATACTTAATTAAATAGTGTTATTCGATTGATGATTTTGTAATTATATAAAAAATCCTTTGTTATTCAAAATTTTGGATTTTAATAATTATATAAAACTATTAAAGTTAATGTTGTCGAGAGTTATATTCTTAATCATTTAACTCATAAAACAATATCTTGAGAATACTACAGTAAAAAAAATCTATAAATTAATAACGTTGACACTACTATATTTTATTAATTTAAAAAAAAATCTTGTGTAGATTTTTATTTTAGAATATATTTTTATAAAATAAGAAAACTAATTAATATATATTTTTCAAATTTTATTTTCATATTATTTTTATTGTATTATTTGTTGTATACAGAATGTTTTATAAAATTTAAATTTTGTTTAAGTATAATTACTATAGCAAAATATATAGATATGTTAAGAAGATATATAGATAATTCTTTTGTGAATATCAATAAACAGTACAATTATTTGTATATACTTATAGAAAACGTTTATATACATAAATTATTAATTTTTTATTTTAACTAGATCATATATTTACATAGGATTTTCTCAAAACAATATTAATTTATTATCTTATCGATTTATATTATATATTAAACTGAGTTATCTTGATATTGGAGAAATTTATTAATTATTAGTGCTTATTGTTGTAAGGAGAAAATATTTATGTGTGTTTATTTCATGAGTAAAGAATCTTTTATATAGGAGTACAATCGAAAGATTTATTCTTGCTAAAGATATAGAAATACCTAGAATATTCTAAAAATAAACCTTACAATGGTCATCAATATATGTAATTATCCATACACTCCTCCTTGGATGTTTATTATGATAAAATGGTTTGTAATACGCTTAAGATGTTACCTCATTAAAAAACTTACTAAACCCACTAGGAAAAGTTAAGGAAACGAGCGCAACATGTATTACTCCCCTCATAAGGACATAACTTGAAATATCTGATAGGACACAATCTAATGTGATGAATTTAACACCTTAGTCTTGGGCTTAGACCGTTTCATTTCTCTTGGCAGATTTGATACTCCTCACTGAAACTTGAATATCTTGATGACCATAGGGAAAAATGACTTCAAACCACTTGGAAATAGAAGTTAACATCCATGTAACTTTAGGCACCTGTCTAGCTCTGGTAAGATGAAAATATTGAGTAATATTTGGGATATCGGTCGAAATTAGATATTATGAGACAACTTGAACATGTCCCACAAAAATAGCCGTATCTCGAGTTCTACTATCTGGAATGATTTGATTCAAATTGAAGATGAAAGTAACTCAAAGATCTTTTACTAAACACCAAGTTCGTATTTTAATTCCATTTATAAGATCTTCTGTGATTGACAAACTTTTGACCTTTGATTTTGTCTTGCGAATGGAATATGTTCATGATCTCAATCATTCTCTTCTGTTTCTCTCAAGCTCAAAAATACATTGGAAGATTTGTAGATCTTCATCACTTAAGTGATAATATTCCTCTTTAGATATCTATCATTTATGTGTTCTTTGTTGCCTCGTTAAAACCTTGACATGGAAAAACCCAATGGGATAAACACCATGATAAGGAAAAAGAGTACAACCACACGCATCATCATATTCTCCTCCTAGAAGCTTAATCTTGGGGATATATATTCTCAACATATATATATATATATATATATATATATATATATATATATATCATCCTTTTAAGAATTGTTGTAAGCATATCCTTAGTGGATAAACTTGTTTGATTGTCAGATAATCTCGTAAATCATTGGACTTCTAGTCCCTAGTATTTCTTTCACATCTAATATATTAAAACAAAGTCCTAATTTTAATCTACTTATAAGTAGTCTAAGTTGGACCATTACATTTTTTTAATTTCCTATTTATTCTCCTACAACTAACTTAATTATTATTAAATATGTATTATATCTAACCAATTATCTTAGTAATTTCAAAATAAGATATTTAAAAAAGATATTTTTAAGTATCTTTTCGTAAGATTAGATTTTAATAATATCTGTTACTTAAAATGTAAATATACATTTGTTTTTAAATAATAAAGCCAGTATAAATATTAACTATATTTTAAAACGAAAAATTATTCATTATTCATTTATATAATAAAAATCCATAATATATATATATAATTTATATTCATAATTAAATTACTACACCAAGTAATAAATATAAAGTAACTTAATTCATTAATTAACTATGGGAGAATTTCAAGTTTACCACTTTTGTTGTACCACTTTTCATTTTTACTTTCATTAAATAGACATTTTCAAAAATACCACTTTTTTAAGAGACAATTTTAAAAAAAAAAAATTAATTAGAATCATAAATTTTACATTCCTAAATCCTACCCCCACCCCCACACCACCCCTTAACTCTAAACCCTAAGTCTTAGATTAATTAACCCAAGGGTTATAAGTGTGTTTTTTTCCTATTAAAAAATATAGGTAAAAATGATTAACGTATTTTTGAAAAGTGGTACAAGGAAAGTGATATTTTTGACAATTTCTCATTAACTATTTATAAGCTATAAAATAACAGAATAAATTATGAGAAATTGTCAAATTGGTGTGATCTTAGCCATTTTGTCTTGACCTCTTGGAAAGATATAGAACTCCTCCAAACTTGTCCCTAAACTTATTCAAAAACACTAAAGCAAGATAAAATAGAAATATAAATATATACAAAGGATAAACATGGGAATGCCTCCCAAGCGCGCTTGTTTTAAGTCTCTAGCTTGACTTTGTGTGCTTGCTAGTCATAAGTATCAAAAGGTTGAACCAATGCACTTGATCCTTCTCCTACAAGAACAAGAAACAAAGTATGCAAAGATGCAAACTACTGTCCATAGAAAATAAACAGATTTTTCATCAAAGGGCTTTACTAAAGATGTGGCATGCATTATGAAATACTCTTTAAAATTCAGATGGTCATGAGAATCAAATGCATTTGGTGGGAACACAAAGTCAACTACCGGTTCAAATGAAGTTTTAACAAAGTAGTCAACATTATCTCCATCAATCAAATAAAGCACAATGTTCTCATTCTCATGAAAGTTTTCAACATGGGAATTGATATCTCAAGCAAGAGCTTATCCACATTAAGTTCATCCCCTAAATCAGCTAGTTCAAGAAGAGGTTAAGATTTATCAAGCATCAAAAACTCAGATTCGAGATCAATTGAAGCACAAAGATAATTCTTGCCAAAATAAATTTCAATGTGATCTCTAGCAAGTTTTTCTACTCTCAAATCGTCTAGTTTTCTAGTTTCATATATCAGATCAAGACATTCATTTAATAGCACCAGTGAATCAAGATTAGGGGCAATGTTCTCACCACAAGGCAAGCAAATTTCCTCAAGTTGAAGTTTTAAAGTAGAAATGCTTGTACCTTCCAGCTGGAGTGGTGGAACCCAATACATTACCTCATTAAGGGCACAAGCAGAATCAAACTCATCTTGAGTAACTTCCCTTCCTTCAAACTCTGCTCTATCTCTAATGAGGTGTATGCGGACCATTTGTGCTAGGTGTCTTATTGGCTTTCCCCAATACTCTTTCATTCTCTTAAGCCGATGTAACTCCACTCTTTGGTCTGGTGTGAGTATGCGTATATCAAAGGGTGGTGGCTTCACATGTGGCTCATAATCTTCAATGTCATCCTCAAATGTTTCTTCCTCTTCTTGTGGCCAGTTAAAGTAACTTTCGGCCATTACTACAAAGAACAAAACCTAGAATAAAAAGTTAGTAACTATACAGAACAAAACAAAGCATAAGAAAATAAAGCTTAATCTCAAGAAAGTTTGAAATCCTAATGATAAATCTACTTAGTTCCCCGGCAACGGCGCCAAATTGATTACTGCGTTTTATCACAATGCCAATTAACCTAATGTGCACACTACAACAATCGAATGGTATATCGATGCAACACTTTAGGATCGAATCCACAAGGAACTAATGATCTATAACACTAAGAATACACAAACCTTCTTAATCTAAACAAATAAGAGGATGGGTGATTTGTAACAAGCTATACTCCTAGAAACAAAGTGATCTCAAATTCAAACAAGAAATAAGTGCAAGAATCAAACTTTCAATCAATAGCTAAGGGTAGATCCATGGGCAAGATAATCGATATCGGGTGATCAAGATTCAATCTAGGATGCTCAAATAAAACAATCAACAAGTCTATAGGTCTAGATCTCATTCAAATAGACTAATCCACTCCCGTGACAATAATCCCAATGCTAATCATGAATTAGACATCAACTCCCGTTGGCCTTACCCAATCAAGCATGCATAAAAAACAAGTCTACTAACCACTAAACATCTTGGACATCAACTCCCGTTGGCCAAATATGTAAAGAAGAATACTAGGTTGTTCAAGCATTTCATCGAACACCTTCCGGGTGTGAAACAACTTATGATCTAGATTAGATTTCCCAACCTTAATCTAGCATTAAGATCACCTAATAAGTTATAAAACAAAGTTAATCAAGCAAAAATCATCCTAAATATCCACCTAATCACCTTAATCTACTTAACCCATAGATCACAAAGTGTCTACTCAATAAACTCCTTGAGAAACCTTAAATCTATGTGAGATACAAGGCTAATCATGTTAATGAGCAAGAGAAACACAAATATAGATAAAGTACTTCCTTAGAATGATAAAAAGATGCATAAAAATAAAGGTAAAAGTGATTAAGGTATTTTTGAAAAGTGGTACAAGGAAAGTGGTATTTTTGACAATTTCTCATTAACTATTTATAAGCTATAAAATAACATAATAAATTATGAGAAATTGTCAAATTGGTGTGATCTTGGCCATTTTGTCTTGACCTCTAGAAAAGATATAGAACTCCTCCAAACTTGTCCCTAAACTTATTCAAAAACACTAAAGCAAGATAAAATAGAAATAGAAATATATACAAAGGATAAACATGGGAATGCCTCCCAAGCTCGCTTGTTGTAAGTCTCTAGCTTGACTTTGTGTGCTTGCTAGTCATAAGTATCAAAAGGTTGAGCCAATGCACTTGATCCTTCTCCTACAAGAACAAGAAACAAAGTATGCAAAGATGCACACTACTGTCCATAGAAAATAGACAGATTTTTCATCAAAGAGCTTTACTAAAGATGTGGCATGCATTATGAAATACTCTTTAAAATTCAGATGGTCATGAGAATCAAATGCATTTGGTGGGAACACAAAGTCAACTACTGGTTCAAATGAAGTTTTAACAAAGTAGTCAACATTATCTCCATCAATCAAATAAAGCACAATGTTCTCATTCTCATGAAAGTTTTCAACATGGGAATTGATATCTCAAGCAAGAGCTTATCCACATTAAGTTCATCCCCTAAATCAGCTAGTTCAAGAAGAGGTTAAGATTTATCAAGCATCAAAAACTCAGATTCGAGATCAATTGAAGCACAAAGATAATTCTTGCCAAAATAAATTTCAATGTGATCTCTAGCAAACTTTTCTACTCTCAAATCGTCTAGTTTTCTAGTTTCATATATCAGATCAAGACATTCATTTAATAACACCAGTGAATCAAGATTAGGGGCAATGTTCTCACCACAAGGCAAGCAAATTTCCTCAAGTTGAAGTTTTAAAGTAGAAATGCTTGTACCTTCCAGCTGGAGTGGTGGAACCCAATACATTACCTCATTAAGGGCACAAGCAGAATCAAACTCATCTTGAGTAACTTCCCTTCCTTCAAACTCTGCTCTATCTCTAATGAGGTGTATGCGGACCATTTGTGCTAGGTGTCTTATTGGCTTTCCCCAATACTCTTTCATTCTCTTAAGCCGATGTAACTCCACTCTTTGGTCTGGTGTGAGTATGCGTATATCAAAGGGTGGTGGCTTCACATGTGGCTCATAATCTTCAATGTCATCCTCAAATGTTTCTTCCTCTTCTTGTGGCCAGTTAAAGTAACTTTCGGCCATTACTACAAAGAACAAAACCTAGAATAAAAAGTTAGTAACTATACAGAACAAAACAAAGCATAAGAAAATAAAGCTTAATCTCAAGAAAGTTTGAAATCCTAATGATAAATCTACTTAGTTCCCCGGCAACGACGCCAAATTGATTACTGCGTTTTATCACAATGCCAATTAACCTAATGTGCACACTACAACAATCGAATGGTATATCGATGCAACACTTTAGGATCGAATCCACAAGGAACTAATGATCTATAACACTAAGAATACACAAACCTTCTTAATCTAAACAAATAAGAGGATGGGTGATTTGTAACAAGCTATACTCCTAGAAACAAAGTGATCTCAAATTCAAACAAGAAATAAGTGCAAGAATCAAACTTTCAATCAATAGCTAAGGGTAGATCCATGGGCAAGATAATCGATATCGGGTGATCAAGATTCAATCTAGGATGCTCAAATAAAACAATCAACAAGTCTATAGGTCTAGATCTCATACAAATAGACTAATCCACTCCCGTGACAATAATCCCAATGCTAATCATGAATTAGACATCAACTCCCGTTGGCCTTACCCAATCAAGCATGCATAAAAAACAAGTCTACTAACCACTAAACATCTTGGACATCAACTCCCGTTGGCCAAATATGTAAAGAAGAATACTAGGTTGTTCAAGCATTTCATCGAACACCTTCCGGGTGTGAAACAACTTATGATCAAGATTAGATTTCCCAATCTTAATCTAGCATTAAGATCACCTAATAAGTTATAAAACAAAGTTAATCAAGCAAAAATCATCCTAAATATCCACCTAATCACCTTAATCTACTTAACCCATAGATCACAAAGTGTCTACTCAATAAACTCCTTGAGAAACCTTAAATCTATGTGAGATACAAGGCTAATCATGTTAATGAGCAAGAGAAACACAAATATAGATAAAGTACTTCCTTAGAATGATAAAAAGATGCATAAAAATAAAGGTAAAAGTGATTAAGGTATTTTTGAAAAGTGGTACAAGGAAAGTGGTATTTTTGACAATTTCTCATTAACTATTTATAAGCTATAAAATAACATAATAAATTATGAGAAATTGTCAAATTGGTGTGATCTTGGCCATTTTGTCTTGACCTCTAAAAAAGATATAGAACTCCTCCAAACTTGTCCCTAAACTTATTCAAAAACACTAAAGCAAGATAAAATAGAAATAGAAATATATTCAAAGGATAAACATGGGAATGCCTCCCAAGCTCGCTTGTTTTAAGTCTCTAGCTTGACTTTGTGTGCTTGCTAGTCATAAGTATCAAAAGGTTGAGCCAATGCACTTGATCCTTCTCCTACAAGAACAAGAAACAAAGTATGCAAAGATGCACACTACTGTCCATAGAAAATAGACAGATTTTTCATCAAAGAGCTTTACTAAAGATGTGGCATGCATTATGAAATACTCTTTAAAATTCAGATGGTCATGAGAATCAAATGCATTTGGTGGGAACACAAAGTCAACTACTGGTTCAAATGAAGTTTTAACAAAGTAGTCAACATTATCTCCATCAATCAAATAAAGCACAATGTTCTCATTCTCATGAAAGTTTTCAACATGGGAATTGATATCTCAAGCAAGAGCTTATCCACATTAAGTTCATCCCCTAAATCAGCTAGTTCAAGAAGAGGTTAAGATTTATCAAGCATCAAAAACTCAGATTCGAGATCAATTGAAGCACAGAGATAATTCTTGCCAAAATAAATTTCAATGTGATCTCTAGCAAGTTTTTCTACTATCAAATCGTCTAGTTTTCTAGTTTCATATACCAGATCAAGACATTCATTTAATAGCACCAGTGAATCAAGATTAGGGGCAATGTTCTCACCACAAGGCAAGCAAATTTCCTCAAGTTGAAGTTTTAAAGTAGAAATGCTTGTACCTTCCAGCTGGAGTGGTGAAACCCAATACATTACCTCATTAAGGGCACAAGCAGAATCAAACTCATCTTGAGTAACTTCCCTTCCTTCAAACTCTGCTCTATCTCTAATGAGGTGTATGCGGACCATTTGTGCTAGGTATCTTATTGGCTTTCCCCAATACTCTTTCATTCTCTTAAGCCGATGTAACTCCACTCTTTGGTCTGGTGTGAGTATGCGTATATCAAAGGGTGGTGGCTCCACATATGGCTCATAATCTTCAATGTCATCCTCAAATGTTTCTTCCTCTTCTTGTGGCCAGTTAAAGTAACTTGCAGCCATTACTACAAAGAACAAAACCTAGAATAAAAAGTTAGTAACTACACAGAACAAAACAAAGCATAAGAAAATAAAGCTTAATCTCAAGAAAGTTTGAAATCCTAATGATAAATCTACTTAGTTCTCCGGCAACGGCGCCAAATTGATTACTGCGTTTTATCACAATGCCAATTAACCTAATGTGCACGCTACAGCAATCGAATGGTATATCGATGCAGCACTTTAGGATCGTATCCACAAGGAACTAATGATCTATAACACTAAGAATATACAAACCTTCTTAATCTAAGCAAATAAGAGGATGGATGATTTGTAACAAGCTATACTCCTAGAAACAAAGTGATCTCAAATTCAAACAAGAAATAAGTGCAAGAATCAAACTTTCAATCAATAGCTAAGGATAGATCCATGGGTAAGATAATCGATATTTGGTGATCAAGATTGAATATAGGATGTTCAAACAAAACAATCAACAAGTCTATAGATCTAGATCTCATTCAAATAGACTAATCCACTCCCGTGACAATAATCCCAATGCTAATCATGAATTAGACATCAACTCCCGTTGGCCTTACCCAATCAAGCATGCATAAAACACAAGTCTACTAACCACTAAACATCTTGGACATCAACTCCCGTTGGCCAAATATGTAAAGAAGAATACTAGGTTGTTCAAGCATGTCATCGAACACCTTCCGGGTGTGAAACAACTTATGATCTAGATTAGATTTCCCAACCTTAATCTAGCATTAAAATCACCTAATAAGTTATAGAACAAAGTTAAGCAAGCAAGAATCATCCTAAATATCTACCTAATCACCCTAATCTACTTAACCCATAGATCACAAAGTGTCTACTCAATAAACTCCTTGAGAAACCTTAAATCTATGTGAGATTCAAGGCTAATCATGTTAATGAGCAAGAAAAACACAAATATAGATAAAGTACTTCCTTAGAATGATAAAAGATTCAAGATTTTACAATATTAAAATAAAGTATTAAGAGAAAATGAGATATCCTAGCGTTTTTGGAGTCTAAAACTATATATAGAGAGGTAAAAATCTGGTTCAATCGCCAATCGCAAACGCCAGTCACTGATCGCAAACGCTGTGACTAGCATTTGGCCGCGATTTTCAAATCGCGTTTGGTCTTCTTCTTCTCTACCGCGGGTTCACTGCCCCGCGCCGTCAAGCCGCTGCAACTCTCACCACGTCCCGAGCGGGTGACATGCGCCGCTCCACTTGGCCGCTGCACACCCGAGCTTAGAGACCATGGTTCTTCGTCTTTGTTCTTGGAAAAGACAGGATATTAAAAATGTCCTTGGCATACTCACTGAAGGATGTATGAGAATGAACTTAGGGTTTTCTGAACAAATTGGTGGATCAAAGATGAAAATTTTCTCCTTTGTACAAGATAAAGTTAATGGGTGCACCAACACTTGGTCATCCCGACTTTTATCTAAAGGTGGAAAAGAAGTGCAAGTAAAATCAATGGCTCAAGCAGTCCCGACCTTTGTGATGTCGTGTTTCCTACTTCCACAAGGCATTATCGATAAACTAAAGAGCACGATTTCAAATTTTTGGTGGAGCTCAAAACAAAAAAACAGAAGTCTACATTGAATTGCATGGGACAAGATATATACCCCTAAGGATATGGGGGACTAGGATTTCGAGATCTCCATAATTTCAACATTGCGCTTCTTGCTAAGCAATTATAGAGACTAATCCAATTCCCGTCGTCTTTACTGGCACATGTTCTAAGAGGAAGATATTATAACCATGGATTCCCCTTAGAAGATCGACGGATGTACTCACCATCCTTTGGATGGCGGAGTATTATGGCAAAAAAAAACCCTCCTCAAGTCGGGCTTACGAAAAACCATTGGATCCGTTCGAGATACGAGGGTTTGGAGTACACCTTGGGTCCCAGACTCTGCTGCTCGACCACCTAGACCAGCCGACCACATTCTCTATAGATTACCTCAAATCCTTGTTCATTTCTTTATAAGGAATGATACCAAGGAGTGGGACATTAATCTATTACGAGAATTTTTCCACCCCGAAGATATACCCTTGATACTAGGATTGAAACTCCGTGGCTCATTAGCTTTGGATGGATATGTTTGGAACTACACAAAGTCAGGCGTATATTCAGTAAAACTGGATACGACCTACTTAGATCGACTAATTTGAAACTCACACAAAGCGTTGTTCAGGAACCAAGCATCACAGGCTTACAAAGCCATGTGTGGAAGATAAAACCTTCGAGCAAGATGAAACATTTTATGTGGCAGACCCTCTCTTGTTGTGTGGCGACGGCAGAGAGGCTCACCTATACACACCTGGGTACCAATAGGAGTTGTCCTAGATGTGGTGACCCAATGGAGTCGATTAACCATCTTCTTTTTGAATGCCCCCCAGCCCTGCAGGTTTTGGCTTTATCGGACTATCCGTCACTTCCGGGTTACTTCCCGAGTACTTCTATATACCAAAACATGAATTTTCTGTTTTGGAAAAGAAAAGAGGTGGCTCCATTGGGGCCACAATTCGACGCCTTCCCATGGCTCTGTTGGTACATTTGGAAGGCAAGGAATGATAAACTTTTTAACGGGAAAGCTATTTCTCCGATCGACACTCTCCAACTAGCTTCCCTTGAGGAAGAAAGTTGGAGAAAAGCTAACCAAGAAGAGGAGGAAGCGGACGAGGATGATGACAACCCTCCTCAGCTATTGATACAGTACCCCCTTGGATACCCCGAAAACCAACCTGCCAAACCGATGCTTCATGGATTGGTAATGGCAGTGTTAGTGGTATAGGATGGAGTTTTAAGGATCATATGGGTACTGAATCGTTTGGACAACGGGCCTGCAAAAGGAGCCTCTCGGCTCTCCATGCTGAGATGGAAGGACTGCTTTGGGCGGCCTCATGCCTGAGAGACATGAGGATCCGATCGATTCGCTTCGAGACTGATTGCCTTGACATGATAACAAATCCGATGGATTGGCCGGCTTTTGATTCGGAGATTGATACCTTCCATAGTATATATGATGGCTTTGAGAGCGTGACCCTGGTCCATATACCACGAAGCAAAAATGGACGGGCAGATCGATTAGCGAAGGAGGCTAGGAACAAAGGTTTTTTTTTTCATGTAGGTCAGACACAGTCAGACAGAAATACACTTTGGAGGAACATCTTGTCTGACGTAACTCAATCTAAAGAGATGGGCGGCCGACAAAAAAAAAATAATAGGCTGGCGAATTTGTGGTCTGGCTTATACCTGAGCGGACATATTCGATTCCTCAATGTTTTGTCGATGAGCCTTCGCATTTTTTTCAATAGAAGTTCTACTTTGTTGATGCCACCTTGCATTCATCTCCCTCCATACATAACATACAGTAGTATGAAACAACAGCTTTGCTAGAATGGAGTCTACCCTCTTCCCTCCCATTCTCTCTATTATTTTAGTCAATTTGATTTAGTTATGCGTGTCATTGGATTTAGCCAAATATAATTATATAAAACAAAACATACATTTATATATAATTGATTTATAATGTTGATGGGTGTTTATTATTATTTAATAAAATTACAAAAATGTAATATAACATCATACGTAAAATAACTAATTAATTTACGTAAGCGTAAAATAACTAGTAAATGCCACTTAAAACGATCAAGGTGTCTATTTATTAAATTTAGAACATAATATTTTTTTCTAGAGCTATGTAGTTATATTTCTCATTATTTATTAACAATAACTAAAAAATAGAAGCCGCATAAAATATTTATTTATATAGTATATAAATAAAATAGAAATTAATCCGTTAATATACTACTGGCAGCATATTTTAAGTAAAATCTCATTGAAAGTCAAATGTAATAAATTTATATAATAAGAAATATGGGTGATACAGTTGAACGAAAATGTTTTCCTTGGCGTCCATTGCTACTTTCCGAAGGTCGAAGGTGAAGGAAGACTGCTACGAAATATTAAATTCTCTTGTTTCTGTAGGACAACGAAAAATCTGGAATGAAAATTACGAAATAGAAAACGTGTAAACGATAATAGAACGAGTATAAAACATTTATGAAATCGTTAAAGAAATAAAAAAAATTCACGGAGTCAAGATTTAATCTCTTTCCGTAACTCAATAAATCGTCTACATTATATGATGGTTTGAATGCGATTTTTGAATTCCATGATACAACCGTGACGAGATTGTTTCGCAACACCCGAAACAGAATCTACGAACAGTAACAACTACGAATACTCTCGAGATTCACCTTCAGAGATGACTAAGGTTTTCGCTGGAACTAGCTAATTGCGTTTAAGCGTGTTAAATAATGTTGGCATTTATTTATATGAGAAGGAGACTTGGTCGACAAGCCAAGGATAACAATAAAGGAAATATTTTTTTGGAAATATTCATGTTTATCGGGTGAGATGACGATCGTAAATATTCCAATAATTATCTAGAAGTTTTTTCGAAATTATCTTGACACAATCATTAAGATTCATTTAGGAAATTATGCAAAAAAATCTTAGTATGAATTTACGTTAAAAAACATTTACTCAAAAGAACATCTTATGAATTTACTCTAAGACCGAAGACCCAAAACCAATCCTGGCCCGGCGATAGCGCACGAGTGTGCGTGTGTAGTTTGCATAGTGACCCATCTCATTCATTTTCCATAGTATCTCCACATACTATTGAACATTGGTAAGTGAATGTCATATTTATACTACAAGATTTCTATGGTGCTAAGCAATTTGAGATTTTTTGCTTTTGCATTTTATTTGAGTGAAATACTTTCTATTTAAAACTCAAAAGATATTTGATATACATTTCTCTTTATATTACAAGATAAATTTATACAGCCCATTAGACTTATAAAGTTGGGTTGTTTCCATAATCCAAGTTAGACGCTGTTTTACAAAAAGAAGTTTGGAGATGGGTCCGTCAATGCTCCCGGAACAGGTTGTAGTGACATATATGACTGTGGGCTTTTGGCTGCAACTGATAGATGCTGCAACGAAAATAAAAGATAGAGTTAGAAACTAAGGTTAATATCAAACAACAACGAAAAATATAGGAGCCGTAAAAGTAGCAAACCAAACGGAAAAAATAAAAACTTGTTTCGTACTGTATAATATAATAAACGAAGAAAATATTATCTTGGGAAAATCTCTCAAATAGCTATTTTTGAAGTTTTTATCACAAAATAGACCTCAAAGAAAAAAAAACCAAAATAACTCTTTTTTATTTTTCTAAAAATTAATATTTTTTTATTTTTTAAAAATTAATATTTTTTATTTTCTTAAAAAAATTAACCCAATCTACAAAAACCCACCCAATAACTCTAAACCCTAAGTGTAGATTAGTTAACCCAAGTGCATAAATGTATATTTACACTCTTTAATAAATGTTATTTTAGTCATTTTTTCCTTACAAGTTATTTTGATAATAAATTTTTTTTAGTTCTATCTTAAGGTATTCATGTATTATCTTCCTCTTTTGTGCAAAAACAAAGAAGAAGATAATTGTAATATCTCCAAACCCAATAACTTAAAAACTCCACTTTTCTAAAGGTCTAAAAAGTTAAATCTTAAGGTTCTCTTTTCTTTTCTTATAAAAAGAGGAGATTCCTTCTCTTTTTTGATCACAGAGAAACATAGCGAAGCCCTACAGAGATTTGGGAGACGCGAACCCTAGCCGCCGACCACCTTCTCCAAGCAGCCACCGTCGCCAGCCACCCTCTGCTACCATCTTCGATTTGTTCCATTCCCTCCCTTGTTGTCTTTTGTCATCATTCGTCATATATGTTTGGTAAGCCTTTGATCTACATATCCTTCTTCTTCCTTTCAGGTATTTGTCACTGGGAGTATCATATCTGATCCCAAATTTCTTCTCCCATCTTCTGTTGAGTTTGATAGTGCAGATCTGTGGTTGTACGGTAGCCTTCTTCTTCTCCTAGATCTAGATTTGTGTCGTCGAGAAAGGCAAAGGTGATGACTCGGTTGTGAACCCTTTCTTGTTGTATATTTTCTTGGGTGTTAGTCTCTTGTTACTATTGTCTAGATCTAGGTTTGACTTTTGTTGATGTGATAAAGTATGATAGATTGTTGACGTGATGAAGGTATGATGATTGTTGATTGTTGATTGTGATGAAATAAACTAGTGAATGATAGGTTGTTAAAGGATAAATTGGTTGTGTGTTAAGAATGAAAATGATGTGACAAGAATGAAAGTCATGTGATGAGATGATGAGATGTGTGAAAAGAATGAAAGTGATGTGATGCAAGTATGATGATTGTTGACTATGATAACAGAACTTAGATGTGATAGGTTGTTAAAGGAAAATCAGTTGTGTGATAACATTGAAAGTCGATGAGACTTTTGAGTGTTGTGACTCGTCGGTCAGTTAAGTAGGGTGATGTGAATGCCGTCGATTAATTATGTTTGGGCAATACAAATAAAGTTGATCATTTAAGTTAGGGCGATAGCGAATGCCGTCGATCAGTTTTAGTTCGTTAGAATGCGGTGAAGAAGAAGGGTGGTAACGATGGGGATGAAGCCGTGGTTTACGGTATGAGTTAGCAACGCTATCGATAACGATTAGGGTCGCTCGTGGCGGAGACAGGTCCGCAAGCGAATATGTCCTGATTAGATCTAGAGTCTACGTTGTTTCTACTTGCTAGTTGATATTAGCTTGTGACTTGTGTTGTTGCATTGTGTAATATGAAAAGAGTTTGTGGGTTCATAGAACCCACCCTTACCGAGTAATCAATACTCACCCCTCTCTTTTTAGATCGAGCGGGAGTAGGAGTTCATATGATGACATCTTGAGATTTTCTTTCGGTTGTTTCAAGAGTTTTCCTTATTTTTTATTAAGAATTTTGTGATATTTGGTTTTCATTGAATCTAATTATTTATTAGACAATTGAGATTTAAAATAAAGTAAGTATCGAATGAAGAAAAAAATGTTGTTAAAGTTGAAAGTAAGATATTAGGGATGGGGTCGTCACAATAATGTTATATTAGCTATCTTTTTGTGAGTAAGCGGCCATTACTTAAACTTGACAAAGAAAAAAGGATTTAATATATTTATTCTTCAAAATATTTTGAATTTTTGTTATAATTAATTCAAGAATAATTATTTATTAAATTTAACAATTATGTTAGCCACTCTAATCTTTGGACAATCTAAGACACCGCATTAGAGTTTGGACAATCTAAGATACCGCATTAGAGTTTGGAGAACGAATGGACACATGCAATTTTTATTTTATTTTATATAGTTAGAAATTTTTAACAAACCATTATTTTATAGTACATCATATAATTTTATAGCAAGGGTTCAGTCAACATAATGTAACTAAATAATTGAAGGGGATTCAAATTAAGCAGAACATCTATCACAAACCTAGTTAGTTCTTAGTAATTTAACTGACATGATTGAAGGAATTTCTTCTCTTATTATCAAGAACTATAAGTATGTGGATATATAGTAATATACTGGTCTTGAATGTTATTGCTGGTGCATTTTTATTAATAAAATTACGTTGTGAAGTTGTTTTGCAACAATAGAATTCTATTAATTACATCGGATCTCTAAGAGTAACATCTATGTCGTTTAAAAAACTACTTCGCGTTTCACGCATTCGAGCATATTAAAAACATATTGAAGGTAATAGGAATCTATATTAACATGTTCTCCATGTCCTACCAAAACCATAAACAAAAATATGAAGGGTCATAGGAATCTCCATTAAAATGTTTTCCATGTAATTTCACTCTTTAGACAACACAGCGTATCATAATTCTAAATATAGTTTACCCTCTTCTCTTTTCTCAGAAGCGTCCAAGTCCAGCGATCCCTAACTCTGGCCCGGTTAATCTACTGCCAGAGGCGTTGTCCCTCCGTTCCCTTTTCTCTGTTTTACTTTTTCTTTCTCTCCTCCCATTAGAACCTAGCCGATATGCGCAGTGCTATGAATTGGGAGACCAACCCAACATTTCGCCTTGAGACGGACGGTGAAATATTCGGCAAGCTCTAGAGTAGCGGCGAGGCGAACGAGACGGTGATGAAGATGAAAGTCGGCTTTTAGGGTTTGCGGAGAAACCGGATCTTATTTTCCCCTTTCAGATCTCCGGCAACTCCGGCTCAGTGACTGCGTGAGGCTTTGGAGACGCCTTCTCTAGCACGGATCTATTTCCCTACGGCGCGGTGAGTGAGGCGAATGAGAGGTTTGACAGCGAGTGGACAGAGCATGGTTTTTCCGGTTCTCGGGAGTCACACGAACCATGGAATACGTGGATAAAGAGGTCAACCGGATGTTATTCAAGCGGAGGTTTGTGGTGGTGGCTATATACCCAGCGCTTCTCTGAAAGCTCAGAATCAATGTACCAACTCGCGATTGGTGTTGCTGAACCCGAATTTCATTCGGATCTAGTGTCCGTGTTAGGCTTACGGTCATAACTTTCGAAGACCTGGAGGATGAGGCTCCTCGACGATGCACCATTGGTGATGAAGCTAGTGGGTCATGAGCTCTAAAGTCGAAATTAGGATCTGTTAGCTAGGATTTAATTGGTCACGTGGTTAGTTCTTAGTGCTGTTGTGTTAGTAGAAGTTGTTGTACCAAGTGGTTAATTTGGTGGTTGAAGAGGTGGATCATTCGGAGCCGTGGAGCGATGTCATTCTCATTTTGATTCAAAATACATTGAGATATATTAGGTAGCGTTGGATCCAGTCTAGTGATTGAAGATCATACTAGATCGCTTCAATGTATTAGTGGTATAAATCTATTGCAGTTAAGTCTTGTATCCAAATATTTGGTAAAATGAATGTTTAATTTGACCCAAAAAATGTTTTCCATGTCCTACCAAAACCATAAACAAAAATACAATTTGGTCGTGATTTACCTGTGATGCATTTAATTTCTTCATAAATACGCTTTTTTTTTTCTTGGCTACTAGCTTGCATTATTTGGATTTTAACACTTCTCAACCATTTAAAAGGTGCCGTGCTTGCCTTGTAAGAAACAAATCTTTCGCTTAGGGCATCATTTTGCATTAAACCAAGTCTTTAGTTGTGTCATAATATGTAATATTGGCCACGATTAGTATTCATACTATCAATATTATTAAAACTGAAGTTACTTTTCGGACTGTTTGGAAACAAGAGTAAGATTTTAGCCAAAATTTCTGTTTGAATATAGGGATAGCTTTTTTTGGATACTAGAACCTACATTAATTCCGAAAACTCTGTTTAGAAAATATGATAGATATTGAAATATTCAAAATCAATTAATAATCGAATCCAATGCAATATTATATTACCTATTTTTTTTTTCAAATCTGCCTTCCTTGCCACGTCTTAACTCCTCCAACAAATTAAACTTCTGATTTGATTTTTCTGTTACCATATTCCTTGAAAATCGATAACTGAAAATATAATCAGTTACCATGATCGGAAACGAGTATGATTTGATTTTTCTGTTACCATATTCTTTTAAAAACAATTACTGAAAATATAATCAGTTACCATGATCGGAAAAGAGTATTTGTAATATAGATACTCATAATATGCCGACTTCAAATCAGAGTATATTCTATTATATTTTCTTGATACACCATAAATCTTCAGTTAATATCCTAAATATTTTAAACCTAGACCTACCCCTATCTATAAATACGTAAGCTAACGATCTAAATTTCATTCCTCCACAATCTCCACTTTTTCTTACGAAATGCTCTCTATCGCAAGTAATTTGGTGCTCATCGACGATGTCAAGCCATTTAGAGACAATTGGCGAGTTCGTGTCAAATTGCTCCACTCATGGAAACCTAAAATGGCATATGGAGGAGAAACTCTCGAACTAGTTCTTGCCGACGAAACGGTAAGTCGTTTTTAAAAATCATATTCACTCATATATATGACTGTACTATGTGTTTTATGTCTAAGACAACGTGATTTCTTATTCTAGGATAAAAAAATCCACGCCTCATGCAAGAGAAGCTTGATGTATCGTGTTCAACGCGAACTACCATTGGGAGTATGGAGAGTGATTCAGAATTTCAAGATTGTTGCAGCTAGTGGTCAATATAGACCAACAACACTTCAATATAAGATGACTATTATTGAAGACACGGTGATAACCCCATCTGATTATCGTAATGATAATCACTTTCTTGAACTTGCTAACTATGAGGAGATTGGTAATGGAACACTCAAACCTTATTTCCTGATAGGTAATCACCGTAGACGTATCTTACTTTACTATATATTTATTAGCTAAATTGTTTTATATTACAATTTTGGAGTTTTACTTGGAGAAACAGATTTTATTGGACAAGTTGTTCATATCGGAGAAATAACCACGGTTAAGATTAAGTTAGAGGACAAGAAGCGTGTTGAGTTTCGTATACGTAACACCAGGTAATACGGATTTTAATATATAATTATTTTTGTTTTATATTTAAAAGGGGATGTCTCTAATGCTTAACCTTCTTTTTATTACATTGGTTATTTATTCATAGGTGACGAGATTGTATGTTGCTTGTGGGGGAAATATTCTGCGCAGATTGAATCACATTTGGAAGAATCGAAACAGAAAACTATTATCTGCTTGATTCGATTTGCCAAAATCAGCTTTTTCAGATGTATAAACATAGCTTAAAGAATAAGTCTAAAAAGAACATACATGTCAACATCACTTTGATGAGACTTATTATTATTTAAAATTAGGCGAGGTTCAAATCACCAACTCATTTGATGCTTCACTTTTGATTCTTAACCCAACAATGGATGAAGCTATCAATTTTAAAATGCAGTAAGTATATGTATTTATATTTATTCTAATGTCAAACTGATATATAAAATATGTTTGAGATTTTGCAAACTGATATATAAAATATGTTTGTGTTTATCAGGATGTTGCAAGTCGATCTTCCCTTAGCGGTTTTGGAAAAAAAAGAAGCGAAGAAGAATATTAGTCAATCTGTTGATGATTGGGATGTAGTCGAGATAAGGTGTATTTCTAAAATCTTACTTGCTGACGAGGTAAATTTTCTACGATATATGTGATATATTCTGTTATCATATTATTAGATCATAACATTGTATGCTAAACTATGTAGGCTCAAAGTAGCAAAATCATCTGTTCAATTGAAGCTATAGATACATATTGGGGTTGATACTATTTTTCTTGTAAGGTACACCACCGACGTGTGACTAGGGTTGGTAGGAATGGCAATCGGAACAGAGTACAAGCAGATAAACCATTATTCCGTTGTGATGTTTGTCATGGAAACATTTCTAACATTGTACCCAAGTATGTTATCACCTCTATTCTATGTTTTATTAATCCCAATTCATGATAAATGAAATTGTTTTGAATATTGATTAACCTTATAATGTAGGTATAAACTCTACCTCTTTGTCAAAGACGACACCGGATCATGCACTTTAATGTTACTTGATACTGTTGCCAAAACTATTATTGGTAACGATGCTGTTGAACTCTTGGGATAGTTCATATGACGAGGTAATAATTGCAAATGAATACATTAGTGTCTATCTTTGAGATTTATTACATATTTTCATCCTTTTTGTTTTTCTTTTTAGATTGAAGATCCATCGATTCTACCTATTCCTATTCAGAACTTGGTTGGAAAATCTTTTTGTTTTGGAATTCTCATTACCAGTGACAATGTAACCAATGGAGAAATCACTTTTAAGGTAACTGAAGTTTGGTCTGGAGATCACACTCATAGAATCGAAGCACTCTCGGAACCATCTTCTCTTCTTGAGACGAATTCGTCTACCATGTCAACTGGGGAGGTATAACATATTTCAATTACAAACCAAATTATATGGATCGATCATTTTTAACATGTACGTTTTTTTAGCATCTTATGTTTGAACATAACAAAGAGAGTACTTCTGAAGATGTTTCGACGCCTTTCTCTAAAAGGAAGTCTGAAGATGATGTTGATCTTAATGACATGAACTCTACATCGAAGAAGATATGTGCTAAGTCCATCAAGTTAGAGAATTCAAAGACATATTAGTTATCAATGTTCTATTAAACTTGTGCGGAGTTATTCGAATTTATGTCTTCAGTTCTTATTTTATCATTTTATTTTCATT